>CM069868.1:45565383-45822883 GCA_036172795.1 Pelodytes ibericus | reverse complement strand
TAGTAATGAGTGCTTCAAATGGTCCGCTATCCTCCATTTTTAGTTCTTTGATTCTTAACGTTGTCCCATTGTCCAATAATTCTAAGCGGCCACCAAAGATCTTGGTCGAAGTAGAACCTTGTCCATTCCGAAATTCAGATATTCTGATTCTTACTGAATCCTTGTTATAAAACCAACTCACGTCCAGTATAGGTTTCATCGGGTCCGTTTTAAATGTCACGTTGATAGGTTGATTTAAAAGTCCATTCAGCTGGGTATGGGTGACGGGATTTCCTGGGAGACATGAAGATATTATTAACTGGGAAAAGCGTATTATCCAGTTTGTGTGCTCTTTATAGTCTTCCTGTCGCACACGTAATCATTCTATATTTCTACTTGTTCCATGCAACAGTAGCAGGAGACAGAACTGCATATGTACTGATGTAAACATGTGACTTGTATGCCCCCAACTACCAGTTTGGTGGGTGTGAAACGGCATGTTAGCAAGGGCCCTCAATAGGTGTCTGATGTACGCCGTAATGGTAAACCTGGTAATAACAAAGTCACAAACCATTACTTTAATGAAATAATAAAATAGTTGTGACGGTGCTACAAGTTATTACTTAAATTTAAATAATGACCAGTCTACTCAACAGGCAAGCATATAAACCCTCTAATACACCTAAGTGACTCCTCTCAAGAATATATTTATTGAAGTATAATTTAATCATTTGCGCTGGTTTTGGTACTGGTCTTTTATTATTTATTTTATTATCTGTCTCCCTCTGTTCGCTCCCGTTCTTTATTTTTATCATTTTAATGAGAATAAATTGGTATATATACTTCCGACTGGCAGCCTCCATGCTCCATGGTCACTCATGCTGATGGTTACTCTCGGACTGCAAAAATTAGGATCTCTCTCATCACTTAGGAGAAAGACGGCTGGTACTTGGTAGACCCCCAGGGAGATTTGAGTGACAGCAGGCCCTGTCTGGTGACTGTCAGGGTTGGGTGTAAACAGGCATGGAAGATTTACAAAGGAGGGCAAAAGTATAAAGCTTAGTGCTACTCATTCATTAGTTAAGTATTTCTGATCAGCAGACACCAGAAAAAGAACTAGCTTACTCAGAAATAGGCCATCTCTCCTGCCAATGACGTACTCACACAAAGTCCTCTTTCTTTATAAAGGATTGCATGACATGGGAAATAAGTGCATTTTAATCAACGAAATCTCTGTCATATGATAATGTCTTGGAGAGCTTTAGTCTCCATTTAATCTACTGAGGCATAGAAATCTTTATTTTTCCTCTGCGTCCTTCCTTTTATAGATCTAAACATGTACATCTCTACATGTACGCCACCAGTTGGTAGGATGGTAGGAGAATCTTTGCACTTTGGCTATTTTGGACTGATTTTTTTTGTAGTCCCTTTGTCAGTGCAGCACAGTTTAGTGAATATACCCCAGTTGCTTCTAACATTTTATTTTTTATTTTTTTTGAAGAATCATTACTGACAATTTTCTATTTGTAGTTTGCTGCTGCTTTAAATACACAGTTATAGACCTCTCTACAGCCGCCTTCTGACTGGGTCACAAGAACTAAACAACTGCCTCAGTCTCGGGGTAAGTACAGGTTAAAATACCTAAAATCAAGCCAATCGCGTGTGTGTGTGTACACTAATGGTGGGGCATAATACAATTGTTGGTCAAGATAATGCAGAATTCCTGGTTTCATATCTCCCAAGTGTGTTGTTTTGAAGTTACCAAACTTTTTGGGCCATAGATTGTCCTGTTCCTTTTTCCCCACCTCTCTGTCCCTCTTTTTCAGGAGCTCCATAGCAATAAAGATCTGAATAATATTCTAAACTGTAGACAATGTGTTTATAAAGAAGTGTGGGAATTTCACAGATTGCATTAGTAGCTATCTGCAGGTAGGGTTGCCACCTTTTCTTCAAAAAAAAAAACAGCCTTGGTACTGTCTCCATAGACTTAACATTGGCCTGATGCCATTTTTTTTACCGGCCTGCCGGTAAAATACCGGCCAGGTGGCAAGTCAGAAAAGCACCCAAAAAAAATTCTTGGAAATGCACCTCCACTGCTCCTGTCTGGCCATTTGCAATATTAGATGTAACACATCAATTCCCCTTACATGCCGGCACTGTTTAGTTGGCAACGGATCCATTTAGAAAACAGACAATGTATAAACATATTTCGCCATGTTTTGGAGCTGGCATATGCCATGCACCCACAGGGAAAAGAACCACATGTGGCGCTAAATTAGATTTGTCTAATTGCCAGCCCTTCCTTTGCTAAAGTAGCATCTAATAAACTTGAAGTAAAAAAAGGTTTTTTTGTTAATATTATAGGTTACGTAGGTTTATTTATTTTAAATATTTTTCTTCTAGCGAGATAAACAAGTTAGAGTTTAAAGTATTGTCCATTTGGCTGGAATGTACCCCAGGATATACCTGCTAACTTGCCTGTATCCTGTTTGTCATTATTTTAAATAGATTAGTAGCACTGTATTTCTTAGGATAAGACTCAGGTCAGCAAAGGAAGGAAGCTACGGAACACAATGTTAGTCATCACTTCTCTGTTCCTTATTCCTGACCAAATAATCTGTTCCACGTGTTTGTTTTGTGTTTGATCTTTTCCTGTGAATTTATGGACAGAGTGACCATGATGGTCCTGTGGACGTGGAATGATCAATGATGGCAACCAGTGTATAACCAAACTCGAGACAAGCATTCTCAACCTCACATGTATTGTGCATTTAACCCCTCAATGGCAGGGGATGTGTTTTTTTTATGTTCTCCGGGGACAAAAACACCCCCAATTTTTTTTTTTTGCGTTCTGGACGCTGATCAGTCGCAGAGACAGGATTAGTGCATTGACAGGATCTGTAAAAAGGCAATCTTTAGTCCCCTTTCTATAAACATACATAACTTATCTGTTAGATTTTCTCCTGTGCTGTACAGTACAACAGAAAACTGAAATCTAGTATAAAACCACTAAACTATGAGAATAGAAACAAGAGAAGAGCATTGTAAGATAAAGATGCACAGTGCCGGGTATTTAATAGCCAGAGTTTCAGAGAGTAAGGGATGCATCCAGTGCTCACAGGGTTAAATTTAACAAACAAAAAAAAAAAACCTACACAGCATCCATCTGGGGGGAGTCGGCATTAGCAAATTATCCTTTAACCAGTGTTATTAATCCGTTTCATTTTTACTCACCCCAAACGAGAAGTGCCGTGAGTACCCAGATCTCTGCCACTTTCAACATCTTGCTAGCAGAAGGCAGCCACCACATGTTCTGCTAGGTTGGGGCTTCACTGTGAGCACATAGCCCCTCCTGTGTGACATGTGAACAACACAAAGAAAGTATTTCTGTAGGAAAAAATAATTACAAAGACTGACTTCATAATACTTAATGTGAAGCTAACCTCATATATTTATAAAATGTAAACTGATATATTGCCAGCTCTTGCAAGAATAACATTCTGGCATCATAATGAGAACATAAACCGTTATATTCTCCTCTTTGGTTGCTTGGGGAGACTTACCCGTCTGTTACAACAAAGGTTATATGGGCTGGTTTCCCCTGGTAGACCTGTTTACTCTTTGAGTCTGGCGTGATACCAGTTTTAATGCAGTCAACCGGATTTGTATCATAATGAGTCCACAAATGAGTGTCTGCAGAGTTTTTTTTTTGTGTGTGTGGTACAAGTACAAAACCTTCTGTCCTCGAATTCCATATTTACACTACTCTCTCCTGTTCCTCCAGGAAATTATCCTCTGCCCACCACAGTGTCCTCACCCTAAACGGTGTCTTTCCTGTCTCAGAACAGTCGTCCCTTACTCCCCCACAGGAAGTGGGATGCAAGACATTTCTTTCTGTTTACAGAATCTGAATATTTTACTTGCTGCGCAGATTCAGTCGGAATTCCCCTCTTTTTCCACATGAACAGTAAATGAAGAGGAAAAAAAACAAAACAATGCAATACAATAATATGCAGGAAAGGATACTACCTTGTGGGGAAGGGACATATGTTGGAAAATTCTGTAAATAAACAGATTTTTACATTTTTGTAATGAGAAAGTGGCTAGAAAATAATATTTTACTTGGTTTGCCATTTGTTTGCGATGACTTCATGATAGAGGAATACTATATTATCGATGGCTTGCTGACATTGGCTTGCTGCAGGGTGTTTGTTGATTCCTGGCTATCTAACGTAAACAGTCATTCTTGAGAAGACATTGGAAAAATATTCAAATTTTACTTGACCTGAGTGGTCATTTTGTTTTAAAAATTCACCTTCACTCTTATGGAAAATGTTAAAAAAATAAAAATGAAAAAAATAATTTACAATCAGGAAAAAAAAAAAACCCTATAAAATGTTCCTTCTGACCGCACGAGTCTCTGTATCTTCTATAACTAATCTTTACATAGAAATACAGCCCACTGCCCTTCCTGTATGACATTATTACTCATCACATTTCCTCTGGTTTTAACCAGTAACAGGTGAAATAATCCTATAGCTATCTGGGGATGGACTATAAACCATCATATGGTAACACACTTTTAGAAACCTTGAATTGAATGCATGTTTGTTTTGGTCAAACCCCCTTAATTCTAGGGCTGCTATCTCTGATACTGGCCCTGCTTCTGTCTTCATAGACTGAACATTGGCCTAAAGCCAACTATTTATCTGCCTGCCAGTAATATAGTAGCCGGGTGCCAAATCTAGCGAAGGTATCCATTTTGGAGGGCTAGGTTATGGTTACCATGTGATTACGGGGGTTGGTTTGGAGCTACAAATATAGCGTTGGTGGACTGGCTCAATGTATCGGAGAGCCCTACATAGGTTAATTTTTTTTCCTTTTGGTCAGGCAGTGCACGGTCAAACCCCAAACTTTCCAGTCAAGCCTGGCAAGTTTCTAGTTATCATAATACAGCAAGAGATTTCGCAGGGCTGAATATGGCCTCATTTTTAAGAGTCTTTTCCCTCTTGCCATATACACAGAGGCCTCCTAGTTTAATCTAGTAATACAATAACTACTGATGATTTAGATTTTGCCACATTACTTCCTCTTTCAGTGGTTCAGGAGAGAGATCAAGGCATAAACCCTCGGCAAACCACTCTGTTAGACTCCAATTTTTCTTACAGACATGGAAATGTAAGGTGTGACTTGACGCGTTTCGCGTTACTAGCACAAATGAATACGTTCATGATTAAGCGTGCTAATCACGCGAAACGCGTCAAGTGCGGTTCCCCACTATATGTATATATGTTTATTTTTTTTCTATTAAAACACTATTATTTCACTTCGGAGTATCCAGAGTGCAAGCTCCTTCTTTTTATCCTTTGATTTATACTATACTGGGTCCGCATACATAGGAGTCACCTGGCTACAAGCACTCCTACAACCTACACCCTTCCAGTGCTGGATCAATAGCTTTGCCTCAGTTGAAGCCCGGTAGGTCTCCTCGAGAAGACTTTCTTTTTTCCCTTTTTTAACTTGAAAGAAACCTAAATAACTGGTTTCTGAAGGGAAAATGAGACATCCCTTTGTAATCTTTATTAAACGGAGTGTAACAATAAATGGCCTGGGTTTTCACCGGTAACTGAATCTGCTACTCAATCCCTTTACAATAGTAATGTAACACTGAGGGTCTTGAAGAGGGGGTGATAATCTGTGCCCCTTCCAATCATTCTCATCCATCTATTTTACTGGCAAACCGCTAAACAATTGGCTTCAGGCCAGATATATATGCAAAAGCACGGTCCGTATTAAGAGAAAGTGGTAACCCTATCAATGTGCAATGAATTAATGTGTATCTATAACTGTGTACATTACCTATTCATGTTATTACCTACTCATTATACAGCTATCATCATATCATAAACACATACAATGTTCCTTCTCACCTGGGAGGGGTATTTTTTTTTATCGTGTTGCAGCAGTTATAATGCACAAAAGGTTACTTTGTTCCCCATTTATTTATTTATATTTCTTAATGTTAAAACCACACCTGTCTCATAAATAATTTTAAAAAAAACTAAACGTTATTTCTCCCAACTGCACGGGGGATGAAGAGATCACTTGTTTCGCTCTGAATGTGCTAACTCCTGGGAGGTTACCTGTCAGGAAGATGGTGCTCACTCGTTGGCTTATAGCCAACGTTGTATCGACGTTCACACAGGCAATGACTGCTATGGATAAAGGGTTAGGGTATCAGCAGTGTAAAGTGCATTTACCTTCCCTATAATTCATCAACCACCAGGAAGAGGAAATCCGTTTCATGTTCTGATAACAAAGGGAACATGCTGGAGATATAGCCAACTGGTAAGCTGCTAAATTGATGGCCAATATTAACTCTAACATGACAAAGCAGGTCTAGTATTTGATTTACTTATTTATTTTGGAGATGGTTTAATTAGGAATTTAATTTATTGAACAAAAGGTTATGAGAAGGATTAAGTACCAAGGATGCTCATGGTGGACATTTACTTGGGGTCTGTGAAGGACATTTTCACGAGGTTGGACCTACACAGACCCTGCCAAGGACACGGGTGAGAGAATCGAGAGACTCGTGTAGAATGTTGGAGCAGAGTAGGAAGATCTGACCCAAGATTCCAAACATGTCCGCCCTCTGAGCTATATACAGTGGAAAGAGGGCTCCAGGAGGTGATTCAAATGCCACCTCATGCAATCTTTCAACTAAACAGAACGTCATTTTCTGCCGACTGGTTTCCAGGGGTAAGCACAGACTCAGAGACTCCCCCCATTCTGCACTATGCACCCATGACAAAGATAGCAGGAGCAACCACTGCAAAGTGACACAAAACTGTAACAACCTCCAATAGTGTCTAAAAACACAATTTCGGAAGTTCATATACAGACGCTATACAATATAAGAGCTAGTATGATCAAGATAATGGTATGAAAGGAACACTCACAAAATTAGCTTAAATAACAGTCGTCCAAAATCCAAATTCAACCAATCACCACGGCACTTGAGTTGGGAGAGGCATTACTCACGGTAATAACAAATTATTAAATTTTTATGGATATATATATAAATATATGTGTGTGAATTGGGCATTGTATATTGATTGGCCCTCTGGGGACACCCGAAGGGCCGGTTTTACTGTTCTAAATGAGTGACTGGTGAGGACCCCCTTCCTTGATATCGCGTCTTGGGGTGCACTGGAGGTAGCTGCTCATCCATCTCTGCAGTTAAGCATCAGATGTGCCCGAGTTCCTGTCTCTGTTCTCTATTACCATCAGCTATTCATACCACTCTCCGCACAGCGCACACGGGAGGGTGGGATCCAGAAGCCTTGGGGTTGATTTTAAACCACACTATTTTTTTTTCTCTTTATTCTTTTTATTTCAATCAATACAAAAATACAAGAATAAGACAAGACATAACAATACTTCAGCACCACAAGAAATTGTAAACAAACAAATAGAAACACATAATCACATTACAGCTTACGATCGGACTGGGGGGGGGGGGGCAGGATTCGAGGGACAGATATAATCACATCTAAGTAACCTATCTACTAAGCGCAATAGGGTACCATTTATCTAATTATTATGCTCAGATATTATAATCAATTGTTATCCTTAATTGATATTCTCAGGGCTTAGTTTCCTATCTCCATTTTTGTTACCCATCTACCGAAAGCAGTTTTTTCTTTGTCTGACGATTCCATACAGCCAACCTCCCTCTCCATTTTCATTTGGTATAGTATTTGGTCAGCCAAAGCTTTCTTAGAAAAGGGGAGACTAGATTTCCAATTACATGCGATTATTATTTTTACCGCAGCCATACAATGTATGGCCAACGGTTGAACCTCTAGGGCAACAGAATTGACTTTCACCAAGAGAAGAGCAAACTCTGGGTTAAAGGGCAGTCTTATCCCGGAGATGACATAGAAAATGTCATACGCCCACTCCCAACATCTCCTGACAGCCCAACACCCCCACCAGATATGTAGGAATGAGCCTGCACATAAACCGCATCTCCAACACTTTGTAGAGTACTGGGGGAACATCTTAGCCAAGCGGTTCGGGACTAGGTACCACCTATTAGCTAACTTGTACTGGTTCTCTACTATATTCAGACAATGTACATGCTTGTTGACCTTCCTTAAAGATAGAAGCCAGTCGGTGCAAGAGATGTTAACATTGAGTTCTTTATTCCATGATTCGATTGCCCCGATATGACTTTTGAACCTCGACATAACAGCCTTTTTAGCCTTAGACAGAACCTTATTTACTCTATCGTAATTAAAAATTTTCACTAAGACGTTGTCTTGCTCTTTATAAAGAGCAGCCGAGAGGAAACTTCTAACTCTTAAGTAATTGAATTGCTCTGAAGAAGGAATTGAACACTTATCCATTAGTTCTGAGAATGTATTGATTTTATCACCCGTAATTACATCTTTGACGTTCATGTCGCCAAGGATTGCCCAGTTTTTCAGAGAAATATTCTTAATTAAAATATCCAACTCTCTGATCTTATACGTATCTAAAATTTTTCCTTGAATACCTAACAGTCTAGCAATAGACTGCCATGCCTGTATTGTCTGTCCCAGTATTAAACTTTGGGACTTAAGAAATTTCATGCTTTTACTGTCAATTCTTGACCAGATGAGACCGTCTAGCTTTTTCCGTTTAACCCTCTCGCGTTCCAATAGATACCAGGGCTCCACATGGTTAACTGTTACTTGTAGATTGTATATGTGTACAAGCATATTTGCCAGATAGCAGTTTTTAATCATAGGAAAGTTTAAACCTCCCTCCTTATAGCTCCTGGCCAGTAAGCTAGCACCTATTCTTGGCTTTTTCCCCTTCCATACGTAGGCCGTAAAGCTTCTTTGGACCATTTCTAACCATGCAGGGGAAATCGATAAGGGAAGCATTCGGAACAGGTAGGACCACCTAGGGATGATATAGGAGTTCAGAACGTTGATTTTACCCCACCAGGATGTTTCCCACCCTCTCCACTCCGCAAGCCATTTAGTGGTCTGTCTAAAAAGTTTCAGAAAATTCACCTCCATAATACTACCAATATCTCCAGGAATGATCAAACCCAAGTAGTTAATTTGGTTGCTAGACCAATCAAATGGGAATTGTTGTTTTAATGCCCCCAATAGGGGATCCACTATATTAACCATAATGACCCTGGATTTTTCTACATTAAGTTTATAATTAGAGATATCACTATATCTTCTGATCTCCTCTGTGAGTTTTATTAGGGATGACATTGGGGAGGTGATGGTGATTAGCGTGTCATCCGCGTATAGTGATATCTTTAAGTCCAGGCTATTTGGCATCCATCCCTTGATATCCTTATTAGTTCGTATACTTATCGCAAGTGGTTCCACCGACATTATATACAAGAGTGGAGAAAGTGGGCAACCCTGTCTAGTTCCGTTCGACATCTCAAACCATGTTGAGCATAAATTTGTCCCCACTATTCTAGCTGACGGAAAAGAATAGAGAGCCATGATGGCATGCAGTATCCAGCCCCCCAGCCCAAAAGCACTCAGGACCGCCTCCAGGTATCCCCAGCTGACCCTGTCGAAGGCCTTCTCAGCGTCCAACGACAGGGCCAGCAGGGGAATCCGGGTCCTCCTAGCGGAATCCAATATATCGATCATACGCCTGACATTACTATATGGGCCCCTCCCCGGCACGAAACCTGTTTGATCTGGATAGACCAGATCAGATATTACTGTTTTTATTCTTTCTGCCAGGATGGATGCATACATTTTCATGTCGACGTTGATAAGGGAGATTGGCCTATAATTTTTAAGATCCGTAGGGTCTTTGTCTTGTTTTAAAATCGGAATAATATTTGCCCTGAGTAATTCGGGGGGAGGGGAGTCAGACACCGCAAATTCTCCAAACATACTACACAATGGAACTGCTATCTTCTCCTTATACAGTCTGTAGAATGAATTCCCAAACCCATCTGGTCCTGGTGATTTTTGGGTCTTCAACCTATCAATAGCCAGCTCCACTTCTTTCAATGATATTGGTTGATTGAGAAATACCTTCTGGGGTACTGTGATCTGTGGGAGAGGAATCTGATCTAAATATTTATTAATCTCCCTGGATTTAGGTTGGGTCGGAAGATTATATAATTTTGAGTAAAAATTGTTAAAGACCTGACCTATTTCCTCTGGGGAAGCGTATATTCTCTGCTTCTTAACTATCTTATTAATCTTATTATTCATATGTTTCCTTTTTAACCTATTAGTCAAGGTTTTATTTACTCTATTGCCTTGATAATAGGTATGTTGTTTAAGTTTGTTTAGGGTGGATTGTATTTGTAGTTCTAACTTTTTGTTAATCTGTGTCTGGACCTCGGCAATGCGTTTTAGATTTTCTTTTTTGGGGTCTAGTTTATTATTAGATGTCAGCTTATAAAGCAAAATGTAAAGATCAGCAAGATTTTTCCCCTGTGATTTTTTCTTGATCTTTTCCATCTTGATAAGGTAACCCCGTATAACAGCTTTATACGCACACCAGATATTCAGAGCAGTAGAATCCTTAGCGTTTTCTGTAAAATAGAAATCCGACATGGCAGCTATATAGCTCTTATCTTCCTGGGATTTTAAAAGACTATCGTCTAATTTCCAAGTTGTATAGGACCTAGGGGGTCTTGGAGTTAACTCCAGTATGTTACAGCTGTGATCTGACCATGTGTTTTCAAGAATATAGGCTTTTTTGTTTTTTTGTACCAAAGCTTCGTTACCCCAACATAGGTCAATCCTCGAGTACGAGCCGTGGACCCTTGAAAGGTGGGTAAAATCAATATTATTAGGATTATGTAGTCTCCACATATCAAATAGATTAAATTTATTGCAAATTGACCGGAGTTTTTTCGCCTGGTTTACAATATATGGATCAATTGATGTTTGAGGGGGGAGCTTTTTATCTCTTAGAGGGTCAGGAATACAATTGAAGTCTCCTGCAATCAGCAGGATTCCCTTCTTGATACTATCCACTCTTTCCATAATTCTAGCAAACAATACAGTAGGGTTTCTATTTGGTAAATATAGGTTAACCAGCGTGAACAGTTCTCCCTCTATTCTACAAATCATTATCAAATATCTAGCTTCTCTATCCTTCTCCTGATGAATAACTTCTATTTCTAACGCATTCGAGAAGATGATAGCTACCCCTCGTTTCTTTTTCTCAACCATAGATGCATGCTCTATTTTCTCAAATTTCTGTCTACCCCATTTCTGTAGGTCATCCCTTCTCCAATGAGTCTCTTGAATAAAAGCCAATTGAATATTTAACCTATTCAGAGTATTAAATAGAAATCCTCTCTTCTTCGTAGAATTTAAGCCCTGAGCATTAATAGAAATAAATTTCAACATCTATCTCAATTCCCCTGTTTCCCCTCCCCGCCCAACCCCCAGTCCGATTACAAACACAAATAGATGCGGGGCTGCCCTCTCTTCTCACAGCCACACATCTATACATAAACACAACAAAATATAGACAGATGCAGCAAAAGCTGCCAGGTTTCCAAATGCCTGCACCAAGTGCGGCAATAGAAGCTGTGTGGTAATCCATAATCCACACTCAGCGGGGTCTGTTTCCCATTGGATCTCTTCTCCACCTCAGACTATCTTAATGGTAGAGATTATTAAGGGTTAGAGGGGTTAAATTTTTTTTTTTTAATCATTTCCCCAAAAATTCTGTTTGTGAGTTTGTCTTTGGTAATAAATTGTAATTATTTATATTTTTAAAACAGTATCACACAGTTTGTTTTATTTATCTGGTTTTTATGTATGCAGTCCAACAGTGCATGAATTTTATCACCACCTTCCCTGCTTCCTACAAACACACCTGTTGTGACATGCACACAGCACTGAGCAGGTGTTGCTTTGTTATATTTTTATCCAGATGGAAGATAATTTACCATATAACACAGTCTGCAATTATGAACACAGACGGTTGTCTGTACACCTAGCACAGCCCTGAAATAAATAAAAAGGGCCCTTATTTGCAAGCAGGGTGGGGGTGGGCTGGCAATGTTTGAGCTCCCTCTTGGCCTTTCATTATCTTACATATTCCAGTCCAGCGTCAGATAAGTGATGAGCCAAGGACTGTTGAGTGAATACTTGTTGCATTTGAAAATAGAAGCCCATGGCAGGGGTGAAATAGTCCATAAGCTTTATAACTAGTAATGATATTCCTTTCCGAACTTGACCACACTGAGGTTTGAGTCAAGTCTCAAAGGTGGCCATACGTCTTTGTGAACAAATGGAGATGCTCACTGTCACTGTTCTGCATAAAAGTCCCGTATTTCGTAGGACCCCTAAATTTTTGATCTGTATGAGTGCTAAAAGGTGGAAATTAGAATACACAGTAAATGAACATCCAATACTAGGAGTTAATGTAAAGATATTTTTAATATATCCCTTAAACAAATTGACAGCATTAAAAAAAGTCAAGAATAAATAAATCACAAACCATACATATAAAAAAACAAATAAAAATGGACGACAAAAGGTTATTCCACCAAGTAGCATTAACTTATTTCATTGCATGTTCTGTATAGAAAAGCCCTATAATATTGGTCTGGAGATTGAAGGAACTGGTAAGGGAACTTGAATTCAAGTCAGAAAGTACTGCCCCTAGAGGCAGTCAGCAACATTACATTGAATACAAAAAGCAAACCCTAGATAGATTAACTTAGATCTAGGGTTAGGGTTACAGGTGGGTTAGGATTAGAATTAGGGTTAGTACAAGGGATAGATTAAGGGGTGGGGTTAGATTTAAGGGTTACACAGGGTTGGGGTCAAAAGGTCACTGTAGGAGATATTGGTAGGGGGGGGGCGGACAGAAAGGCATGGAAACATTAGTATATCTAAATTCAGGATAAAAATTAGAAACTTTAGACGGGGTCTTTTTTACCGTTTGTAATTATATAAAAAGAAAATCAGGTCAAAGTTAGAATAAGCATATTTTCATCATATTTTATATATTTTTCAATAGTAAATATCATATGATGAAAATAATAGTAAAAGCCCCATCTGTCCTTTTAAAAAAAAAAAAAAATAGGACAGAAATCCAACTTAAGCAAACGTTGTCTTCAAGGCACATCACATGGAGCATAGAACTCTGTCACTAAGGGGTTCAAGTGAGAATTGTTTTGTGACATGACTGTTTGTTTTGGTAGCTGTTGTGATGCGTCTAGTCTTTTATTACTGACACACAAAAAACAATTGAGTTAAAAAGAAGTAGTAATTAGCAGGATGAGGAACTACACAAAGGACAAGTGACAGCTGCTGTTTGAATAATACATTGTTACAGTATAGAGGTCATAGCGTCCAGATTAAGAGGAAATACATATATATTTTTTTCCCATGACAATGCATTAGCACAATGTGTGAAGAAGGTTTTGCGTTTGTGTTGATGTTTAACTGGTGACTGTGTAATGAAGCCATGCAGAGATCTCTCCTCCAGCTAGCCCACTCCTTCTGACCACCCTATCCCCCTTGAGAACTCATACGGCCACGATGGAGAATAATGACTCATTAATGATAACTGCAGTATATTAAAGCATTCCTGGCTGCATTGCTTGGCTCGTCGACCAAGAGGATGAAACAGGAAGCAGACCGTGGAGTTCATGTAATGGATGGGCTGGGTAACAGCAGACATTCTTCCGATACATATATACACTGTAAAGAAAGGTCATTCGAACAATAGAAAAAGCACAAACCCCAGCCGCAACTGAAACCTCAATAACAAGGCTTTGGTTGTCTATTGCAAGCGATACGCTATGGTTAACATGTTGCTAAAATACACACATACAAGAATTGCATGAAGACGTATACACTGAGGTGTGCCACAGAGTATTGCAATAGCCCCCCTTACCAGGAAAGGTTACTGGATCTTAACATGTATAGCTTGGAGGGGAGATGAGACGGAGGGGATATGACAGACACGTCTAAATACATTAAAGAGAATCAACACCGTAAAGGAGGAGAGTATTAAAACACAGAAAAAACTACCGACAAGAGGGCGTAGTCTGAAATTAGAGGGGCAAAGGTATTTCCTGTAATATCTGGAAATATTACTTTACTGAGAAGGTAGTGGATGCATGGAACTGCCTTCCAGTGGTAGTGGTCCATACAGTAAAGAAGTTTAGACATTCATGGGATAGGCAGAAGGCCAGGTACTAATGAAAGCATTAAGAAAATTGAGTTGATTGGATGGGATAAATGGTTATCTGCCGGTGTTTCTATGACACAAGCCAGCATGCTTTTTTACCTCCAGGGAGGGGGGACGTCTCTGGTAGTCCACCTACTGCAGTCGTAGCCTGGGTTGACGCCCGATGCTGAGCGCTCAGGGTTGAAGCCGATACACCCATTGTAGAGCCGGCTCTGCAAATCGGATCCCTTCAGAACAGCACCACAATTATTCTTATTCTGTGATGACTGAACGGTGTGATAAAGGCACTTTATATATTGCTCTATATATTTATGTAAGCAGCAGAACGCCTCCTTTTTCATGCTTTGGTGCCTTCTCTCTGCTTCTCCCTCTAGATTGCAAGCTTGTCCTTGTGTCTCTGTTACACATCAAGACACATCGTGTTCTATTTCAGAATAGACCATTTGATGTGTTGTTTTATTTGATTGGTCCAAGGGCACCAGGGTCTGCAGTAAAACATTGGAGAAAAGGTCACCACCTTGCTTATTTACATGCAATAATTCCTACAAACGGAAGCACAGGATACTGGTAACTGGAGTGATAACTATACTTGCAATGTGTGCATACATATATTACACAGGAGTCTGTACAGAGCAGACATATAATAATACCAGGTGAATGATAAGTATACTTGTAATGTGAGCATACATATATTACACAGCAGCCTGTACAGAGCAGACATATAATAATACCAGGTGAATGATAACTATACTTGCAGTGTGTGCATACATATATTACACAGGAGCCTGTACAGAGCAGACATATAGTAATACCAGGTGAATGATAACTATACTTGCAGTGTGTGCATACATATATTACACAGCCACCTGTACAGAGCAGACATATAATAATACCAAGTGAATGATAACTATACTTGCAATGTGTGCATACATATATTACACAGCAGCCTGTACAGAGCAGACATATAATAATACCAGGTGAATGATAAGTATACTTGTAATGTGAGCATACATATATTACACAGGAGCCTGTACAGAGCAGACATATAGTAATACCAGGTGAATGATAACTATACTTGCAGTGTGTGCATACATATATTACACAGGAGCCTGTACAGAGCAGACAAATAATGCCAGGTGAATGATAAGTATACTTGTAATGTGAGCATACATATTACTGTACATAATACAGTATTATACAACATACTGTATTACATTGGTTGCAACTGACCATCAGTGACTCATTTTGTTATGCTTCAGCCTTGGATCACATCCTATTTCTAATATCGACTGAGTCCCCCGCACACAAATCCTGCAACATTTATTAAAACAAGTTAGAAGTCTTAACAGTTGTCCACTACTCACAGCTGTTGTATCAATTTCAAGATATTCCGTCTCACGACTCTCCTTGTTTCGTAGAATTGCTATATTTTGCAACAAATGGATAGAAAAAATGTATAGGTTAATTTCTTGTCAAAATGTGGCCAAAATTAATTTACCGCTCAACATTTAGACTGCACCATATTGTGAGACAATACTGGCCTTCTATGTTTCAATTTACCCTACGGCAGGACCAGACACCTTCTGCCAAAGAAAGAGAGGGTTCTGTCTATCAATGGGAAGTACAATCTCTAAAAGATGGCAGAGCTAAGAATTACCGTCCGAGGTCCAGAGGAGATGGATTTGACTGAAGGTAGCTTGGCAAGTTGCTTGTATACATCAGGTTCCCAAGTTGCATTTATAAAACATGAGTACTGTCCTGCCACCAGGTTCACTGATGTATGCCACAGATGCACAGTATGATTAAGCCAGGACCCACCATGCATAGAGAATTACTGTTTTATATGGCGAGGTGAATACCATTATATCCAGCAAGGGGATCTCCATCAGCTGTGCATGTCCAGAGAGTCTAGCACCGGTCATCCTTACTGTCCCACCCAGTGATTATGTTGGACATAAATTATTTGAATTGTTTTGCTAAACATCTTTGTGGCTTTAACAGCTAGTAACAAAAAACCCATACATTACCTTTTCGCCTTCTCTTCCATAATATAAAGAGGATTATAAATAGTATAGTTATGGAGGAGAGGAGCAGAGCCAGGATATAATAGTGACGACCTGTAATTAGTAAATCAAAAGGCAAAGATCAGTTTTTTGTTGTGATGAATATTCTCATTATTCAGTTATTTGTTACGTTCTTTCTTTCCATCATATTGAGTTCCTCTCTGTATTCTGTTGGTATTACAATGGTTTTAACCACATTGTATGGGTAGAATGGCTCCCTGGCCCATCTAGACGGAGATCTCCCCTAGTCAGACCTATTTGTGCGCTACTCGTTTGGATGGAACTCTTGGAACCTGTAGTCCACATTATCTGGGGTGCTAAATCAGTTTTTGTTCTAGTGATGGATTACCAGTGGCCACAAATCTCGAGGACCAGGGGCTCCAATTCTAAAATTCCATCCTTCTGCTGGCTCCTAACTTTTTAGGTGGTTACCCACAAGGCTATGGAAGTACCCTTTATGTACCGTGTGTGTGTAGATCTGTTCTACCAAGTGTGTGTGTGTGTGTGTGTGTCTGTATATCTGTACTACCAAGTGTGTGTGTGTCTGTATATCTGTACTACCAAGTGTGTGTGTGTCTGTATATCTGTACTACCAAGTGTGTGTGTGTGTCTGTATATCTGTACTACCAAGTGTGTGTGTGTCTGTATATCTGTACTACCAAGTGTGTGTGTGTCTGTATATCTGTACTACCAAGTGTGTGTGTGTCTGTATATCTGTACTACCAAGTGTGTCTGTATATCTGTACTACCAAGTGTGTGTGTGTGTGTGTCTGTATATCTGTACTACCAAGTGTGTGTGTGTGTGTCTGTATATCTGTACTACCAAGTGTGTGTGTGTGTGTGTGTGTATCTGTATATCTGTACTACCAAGTGTGTGTGTGTGTATCTCTGTACTACCAAGTGTGTGTGTGTGTATCTCTGTACTACCAAGTGTGTGTGTGTGTATCTCTGTACTACCAAGTGTGTGTGTGTGTATCTCTGTACTACCAAGTGTGTGTGTGTGTATCTCTGTACTACCAAGTGTGTGTGTGTGTGTGCATAATTTGTAACAGCAGTTGACATCTTCCCATTAATGCTTTCTTTTTTTTAATATGCAAACACAATATTTAAATTTCTCGCCATTCTCACTTTTGTCTTCTTTACTCAGGAAAGTGCGACAGATGGGTTGTGCTGTGACGGACGCGTTTTTCTGATCCGCATGGTTTTGTACCAAGCACAGGAATTCCATGGCCGGGCACTCTGGGTTTATAGCCAGCTGTAATGTCCGTCCGTTGTTATATAGTGTACTATTAACGGCACAGTACTCCGTATCATTGTATCTGTACATCCAGCTGACTTGCAGCCTAGATGTGTTTGTAGGAACTGAACAGTGAGTAGTAAAATTACACCAGCCATTTGAGTTTTTCTCTAGTTCAGTCTGTATCTTTGGGACAGGAACAGGCTCTGTAACAAGTGAGAAATGGTCCTTTAATAACCTACCTATGTTGTATCTGTCCTACAAATAAACTGATTTTAACATTCACAAACATATCCATATTTTTGAACCTGAATACAACTGAACATATTTAATGTTTTAGGCAATATACCTTTCCATTTATAAGGCTCTAGTATATCCTACTAGCCTCCTTCAAACAAATCCCTAGAAATACTTTACAAAAGTAGGTAAAATGATAAATCGTGTATATTTCAGATACATATTTTTCCTTTTGAAGCACAGCCCTTTTCATTTACATTGCACAAAATAGAATAATTATGTATCAAACCCAGAGCGATAAATAGAAACACGTTGGAGGTGCCCAGCCAGATTAAATAAAAAATAAAAAAAATACAAGCCAGTTTATCCTCATACTAAAAACTTTGACTTATGCATAAGTGGAAATAAAAAAAAAAGTTGTGTCCCTTTAAAAAGTAGAATAGAGCAGTGCATGCATCCACGAAGTATAGACTTACGTTGAATACATTAATCTTTTAAATGAACTAGTTGTGATCCTGGTTATTTCTATGTGTACACGCACCGTATACAGTGAGGTTATACTCAGTCTGCAGTGATGTTCCATTCATTAATCCTGTAGTCGCTCTGTATAGCCCACTGTCCTCTGCTCTCAGTTGTCTGATGGTTATTTCTGTGGCTCTGTTTGATACTGTCAGGCGCGTGGTGAATTGAGTGGTATAGTTCTTATACTGTAAAACTGCGAAACCTGCGATTCTCAAGGCTTCTCCATTGGATTGAAACGTCCAGTAAACATCGTCTACGGAACTCTCTATTGTTTTGCTGGAGAGACGTACGGACTGATTTAGAAGGCAGCTCATCTGGACAGGAGCTTCCCGCTGCTCTGTAACAAATATCAGTATTGGAAAATGGAAACCGTTCAATCAACTCAGATGATCCAATGAAATATTTCATTTACACCAGACATTAAATCCTTGTTATCCAGGATATTACCAGTATTCATAGACTGCTCTTTGTTAAGCAGCTTCCAGCATAAAATTAGTTCACCAAGCCCCACCCCCGAGGAACCCCCGCCCCCCCCCCCCCCCCCCTCCTCTAATCTAAACCAACATATTTCTTTAAGTTACTGGATTTAGCTCCTTGGCGACTCTCCACCCGAAGAGTGATTTTAGGGCTCAGTCTGAGTTTGATTTCCACGAAATATAATCCAAAGTCATGCAACAACTAAATGTTATCCCCCATGCCCCTGTTTTCATCCAACTATTGTATTGATTTTAAATTTCAATAAATATTTTCTTTTGGAAAATTTTTTTTTTTTTTTTTTAATGAGTTCACCAAGCAATCCTTACCGATGAATTTCTTTTTACCATAAATTGAATAAATATTCCTTCAACACCCAATATGTCCTGGAAATACATACAGTGATGCATTTACTGCCCTTCTGTGTGAAAGATATATATTTTTGGAATACACTATGCACCCCCCCACAGCATGTAAAAGCATTGAGGTACTCCGACCAGCATCTCCCAAATATCTAGCTGCTAACAGTGCGAGTATGGTCAGGACCAGTCAGACAATGGTCGTGGTTTCCACTTTCTCGGTTACCAGTATGCTCCGCTAACTGCACAGCTTTCATGTCTAGAAGGAGAAGCATTAGCCCAAGAGGTCCAGTTAACATTACACATGGCATTTATGCAGAATGCCTGCATCTAATCACACTGGCAGAAGGCCTGTGCACTATACAGGCAGTAAACTTCATCTTGCACCAAAGTGAGTTTGTGGACTAGACTGTCCCTTTAACCCACGTGGATTTTAATATGGATCCTGATTGAAAGCAGGATTTCCTGGAGACTAGCTTCCACACGCTAATTAATTGTTTATCCTTCACAATTCTCTTCTCTTATGTAGAAACAACTAGCACACATCAGAGAACAAGTGGCCTACACTGCTAGAAGTACAGACTTCCATCTTGCCTTATGTGTCATGTTTTGGTGCTCGGACTCCTATATAGATTTGCAGCAGGGCTGATATTCATGGAGGGATAAGCCAAATGGCAAATGATTTAGCTAAACTAGAAAAATGGTCAGAGCAGTGGCAACTGGCATTTAATGTGGACAAGTGCAAGATTATGCACCTTGGGCGTAATAACCCAAAGGCAGAATATAGACTATTTGGTACAGTCCTAACCTCAACATCTGAGGAAAGGGATTTAGGAGTAATAATTTCAGAGGACTTGAAGGTAGGTAGGCAATGCAATAGAGCAGCAGGAAATGCTAGCAGAATGTTTGGCTGCATAGGGAGAGGTATTAGCAGAATGCTTGGTTGTATAGGGAGAGGTGTCAGCAGAATGTTTGGTTGTATAGGGAGAGGTATTAGCTAAATGGTTGGTTGTATAGGGAGAGGTATTAGCAGAATGCTTGGTTGCATAGGGAGAGGTATTAGCAGTAGGAAGAGGTAAGTGCTCATGCCATTGTACAGAGCACTGGTGAGACCTTACTTGGAGTATTGTACTCAGTACTAGAGACCGTATCTCCAGAAGGATATTGATACTTTGGAGATAGTTCAGAGAAAGGGCTACTGAGCTGGTTCATGGGATGAAGGATAAAACTTACCAGGAAAGGTTAAAGCATCTTAACATGTATAACTTGGAGGAAAGACGTAACAGGGGGGATATGATAGAAACATTTAAATACATAAAGGGAATCAACACAGTAAAGGAGGAGAGTAGATTTAAAAGAAGAAAAAACTACCACAACTAGAGGACATAGTCTTAAATTAGAGGGGCAACGATTTAAAAGTAATATCAGGAAGTATTACTTTACTGAGAGGGTAGTGGATGTATGGAACATACATGACCCACCAGCGATCTGGGTTCCAAGTGTGGAACACTGAGTGTTCAAAGCATCTTGGATGCCAAAGGTAAGCTGCTGTCCCAGCTACTGTGAGCTACCATTCTCACCGGTCCTAATGGGGAACTGTAGTCCACAGCAACTGGAATCACAGGGTATATGACACTTGCTGGTTCTTTTCTTGGTGGGGACCACAGCACCCTGCTCCTCCAGATCTAAGGTTGGTCTCTATCCAATGGTAGATATGAATCTTTACACACTGTGTATTTCAGATAAGGCAGTATTCACTCTTTATTAATGTAACTGCCCCGGACGGAGTGATATCTGCTCCTGTTAGTGCTCGGTCTACTCAAATTATATTCAGTTCAGCTGTGGATATCTCAAGAGCACGAGAGGAAAGGTCACTGTACCCAAAAAACACTAGAAAAAAAGATACTGCTGCTTGTTAAAAGGCGGTTCCCACCAAATCTTCAGAGTAATACAAAGCTGGGTTAGGTTTGTAACTCATATCTAACAGCTGCCTAAATGAGTAAATCCATTGTTATGTAATAACCTAATGTAGCCATCTGCTTTCATTCCACAGAGTTTTAACCAATATCAATGAGTCAGAGAGAAGAGCTCGGTGACGTATTAACTCACTATTATCACAGAGGTCTATTATACAAGCCAAGTAGTCCGATAAAGGGTAAATGTCTTAGCCGTGTGTAAGAAGTAAATATATATAGATTAAACACAAGTCATTTGGAATGAATATCATATTCATGAACTGTATATCACTGCAAGGTCTATTTTCACAGTACATTAATACTTGTTTTTAGTTGAATAGGAGAATAAACCTATTTTCTTGCTTACAGTGTTCCTGTAATTGTATTTGGTATATTACTTTGACTACTGGACCAATCAATAAGCAAGGTTTGGACCCATGATGCAGGCTGTATAACTGGGGGGAGAGTTGAAATGTTTGTTATATAGTGAGTTTAGTGCTACACATGAAGATCTGTCCTATTATCTTCTATAAGGGGCTCCTGCATTTATATTGGGACTTTTTATACAGCTTCTGAGATGAAATGTTTGTATATTGTTAGTTTTTATTTTATTTACTATGATTGTACTATTGCATATTGTCAATTTATAATCCTTTTTGCTCCATTACACAGAATTTAATTTCTTTGTGCATGTCATTCCTTTTGAAAAGGAGATAGACCTCTTATCATGTTATTACCTCTTATACTTAGTCTACTTACTGCTGCTATCAAGGATAGCTGTCCAACATCTGTTTTCTATGTAACTGGAGGGTGTGTCCTTTTTGCTGTTCTCCAAGTCCTTTGTGTGTCTTAATATTTATTGAAGGAATCAACCAATGTGTATTTTAATATGCATCGTGATTAAAATCAGGATTTCCTGGAGACTAGCTTCCCTTAACTTCCAGGCTATTTCGCTGTTTATCCTTCACA
Source organism: Pelodytes ibericus (assembly GCA_036172795.1). NCBI lineage: Eukaryota > Metazoa > Chordata > Amphibia > Anura > Pelodytidae > Pelodytes > Pelodytes ibericus. Next base: position 45,800,874 of record CM069868.1, on the reverse strand, counting down.
ATTCTTTTATGTAGAAACAATGTAGTAAGATTCAGCAGCAAGCCCTAAGGGATAATAACTGAGCAGACTAGCATTCAGTCATGAATTCCATCTTGCCTTATGTGTCATGTTTTGGAGCTCGGGCTCCTATATTCCATAGGAAGCAGGGCTCCAAGGGAGCACAGAGGTCTGTGTAGACAGAAGCACAAATCTCTTGCCCTCAGCATTGTACCCATACCTCCTGACATGACCCACCAGTAATTTGGGTTCCAAGTGTGGAACACTGAGTGTCAAAAGCATCTTGGCTGCCAAATGTAAGCTGCTGTCCCAGCTACTGTGAGCTACCATTCTCACAGGATCTAAGTTCATTTATATCTAAGTTCATTTATCACCTCTCATTGAATACCATAGACTGCAATAGAACATTGTTCTATTGCCGTTATAATGTGATAACATTGATTGGTGTGTTCCATTAGACATTTGTAAAACTATCACACTCAGTGGATACAATTCCTCACTGCTGGAAAGGACCTACGAATATAATTATATCCACTCCAGTGGCTCATTTAAATAATAGCTGATGTAGATATTGCATTTTGCTTCTCAGGTTGGTGTGAATGGGTGCAAAGCAAGACTCACATGTGATATACAAATGATGTCATGGCTCCGGCACATGTGAGATATATAAATGATGTCATGACTCTGGCACATATGAGATATACAAATGATGTCATGACTCTGGCACATGTGAGATACAAATGATGTCATGACTGGCACATGTGAGATATAACCCACTACAAAGACATTGGATAAGTTAATGCCGTACAAGCATCCTGAAAATGTTCCCAGAAATTAGTGCCACGCTTGTTGGATCCACCACTCTCCATTTTTTCTATGTTCCAATAATTGGTTTAAACATGACTAATATCCCATTGGTTTCTTGTGACTGCTCCACATTTAACCTTTAAAAATAGCCAACGCAAAAGTACATAGTGATACAAATCCATCCTAAAAAAAAACAAATACAAAGAACAACTTGCACAACATAAACACAGCTGTGCTATAGACCTCATTATGGATAGAATCTTTGTTTTGTGTATTTTTAAGATTTTTAACCTTCACTACATATGACTTGCCAGGCATGTCACGCAAAAATGTGCCCTTAGTGACACATGAGGTGCCTTTCTTTATTCTTTCAGTAAATGACTGTGTAGAGGCATTGTGCACCAATGGGAAAAAAGTGCAGGGGAGCGCTACGATCACTCCCCGGCTGCACACTGGCTTAAAATGTGAACTAACGTTCGCTTTCTAAGCACTGTTGGTGAGCCCTCTGCTGACTGAGCAACTGCATCACCCCAGTAGAAGGGAGCGCTGTCTGTATAGATGAAGCAATGGAAGTGATTTTTTTTTTCCACAGGGGCTCTTTTAAGAGCTATTAAAACTTGTTCTACATGTAAAAATCTCAAGTTGGAAAATCAAAAAGCACAACCTCTCAAATGTGGCCTTTTAACCACCAAACAAGCTGACAAACCTATGGATGGGTGCTATCCCTGTACTCCGGAGATGGTGCTGAACAGATACCGGGGGTGTTATTTGGCAGTGACGCATAGCAAAATCTGTGTATTCATGTCTGAAGCAATATGTATGTGGGGAACAAAAACACACAACAAAATTTACTACCACAAACTTTGACAAAGGCTGGTGATAGAATTAGTGCATGGAAAGTGTTAAAATACCAACATTTGAAATAGCCTAGTGTGTCTACTTTAAAAAATATATATGGTTGGATGGGGTAAAATACACTGGCTTCAGAAATGTTCCAAATGGGACTTGGGCGCAGGTGGTCTGCATGTCAAAATTCCAAGTTGGAAAACCAAAATGTGCAACCTCCCAAATGTAACCTTTTAGCCCCCAAACAACCCAATGCATGGATGGTATCACTGTACATTTTTTTTAATAGTATATTATAGAATATGATCAAAATGACTGTCTAAAGAAAGCCCTTCTTGTCCCGATTAAAAACAATATATAATTTGTGTGGGTACAGCAAACGACAATAAGAAAATTACAGCTAAACACAAACAGCACAGAAATGCTGTCCTTTGTGAGTCTTTGGCTAAGGGTGACCATAGACTTGTTTAAAGGCTTTTATATGCATTTAAAATAGTACTTAATTAAAATATATGTTACTCCTTATACTTCTTAATTAAACCAGACTCATATCTATTATGAGACATGGAATATATTTTAACAAGCTGTCTCTAATACCAGATCAAAAGAAAGACATTGGAGCCTAGATAATCTTTTATTTGCAAGTTTGAACACAAAAAAATAATAATTTCTACCTAAGATCTCAGTGTTCTCACCCTTTAGATCCAGATTAATATAGCATAAAGCCAAGGTTTCTGAAAATCACTAAATGCTGTTTATTGCTCTCAGCAGCTAACCTAGGCAGTGTTTGTATTATAGGTCACATTATTTAGGAATCTTTATTTTCTTATGACATCCAATAGAATTTTTTTAATGAAAAGCTTTTTCTAAAACTCATCTGACAAGCACACACATAAATCAAGAGGGGGAAAAAAGGGGGTGGGGGAGCATAACCGAAAATATTTATATCCTTTCTGATCTTTTACCATTTTAGCAGAGCTCTCTGAAATCTAACATGTTCTGGTATGGTAACTCCATTCTGGGGTAAAACCCTTAGTGAGCTAATCAGTTGGAACATTACATGGGTTACCATGGTTACTGCTCCACTTTTAGATCTTTGCCCCAGAACTGACTATTATTCATAATCACCATAAAGACAAGCATTGTAAATCAAACATTACAGAGGATTGTATATGTAAAACATACAGAATGCCTACATGTATACTAATCCATCAGTAAAGGACATATAGGATTGGGCACTGGGTCAGAGAAAAACGGACTTTAGAACAGTCTAACAGAGCCCTAGCATAAACACACAGCTATTACATGAAAGAATGCAGTGTGTTAAAGTAGATATATAGACACAAGCATTTCCCACAGTTTACTAACCTGATCCGAGGAGCAGTATTGATGTGAAGATACACAGAATCGGTGAACCTTGATAAAGCATGTCTGGGAACATACTGATTCTACATGTCTTCCTCTACTCTCTTTTTTAAGGGAGGAGCATATAATATGCCCCTCCCTTTAACCCCTTAAGTACAGACCCTTTGAAACATTTTTTGTCCTTTCTGGACAATGGCTATTTTAACATTTCTGTGCTGTTTGTGTTTAGCTGTAATTTTCTTTTGTCATTTGCTGTAACCCACATAAATTAGATATTGTTTTTATCTGGACAAGGAGAGTTTTCTTTGTGTGCCATCATTTTGATCATCTCCTATAATATTATATAAAAAACAATAAAATATGGTAAAAAAAAAAAAAATACACAAATTTCCTGACTTTTATTTGAAACATCTTCTCCTCATTGACAAAAGCGAACAAAGTTTTTGGTTATCCAACTTGAAATTTTGACATGCAGACAACCTGCACCCATGTCCCATTTGGGACATATGTGAAGCCAGCCAGTGTATTTTACCCCACCAACCCATATGTTTTCTAAAAGTAGACACCCTAGGCTATTTCAAATGTTGGTATTTTAACACTTTCCATGCACTAATTCTACCACCAGCCTTTGTCAAAATTTGTGGTAGTAATTTTTTTTAATTTTTTTTTCACAAACATTGTACTTCAGACATGAATTCACAGATTTTAGTATGTGTCACTGCCAAATAATACCCCAGTATGTGTTCAGCAGCATCGTTCCTGAGTACAGGGATGCCACCCATGCATAGGTTTGTTAGCTTGTTTTGGGGTTAAAGGGCCACATTTGAGATGTGTGCTTTTTGGTTTTCCAACTTGGAATTTTGACATGTAGAGCAAGGAAGGGGTTAATAGCACTTATAAGTAATACTGTACAAAAAATTAACCCCTAAAAATGCACAGACAAGAAGAAAGTGCTGCTGTGCAGTGATCAGTTGCAGGGAAGGGGTTAATACACAGAATACACTATACAACGTGTATGGCTTTTATAAAAGCCCTTGGGTATCACAATTTTGTAGCATTTTAATTAATTTATTACAATTAAAAACTTACATTATACAGTTCTGTCTCTCTCCCTCACTAAAACTCCAGTTAGGAGAGGAAGGCAGATCTACACAGGTCAGATCAGTATTTACAAAATATTTGCCTAGGGTGGAAAATTGCACTGAAAATAATGCTAAGAAAAAACAAACAGGAAGCCTGATCGCAACGAACGGACTGCCAGAGCTTTTTTTTTCGGGGGGGGGGGGGGGGGGGGAGCGCTGACGTCAGACATGCACCGGGTCATGTGACCTATCCACACTCACCGCGGGAGCTGAACAGGCAGCATGGTAGGACACCGTGCTGCCTGCCACTAGCCACCATGGATCAGATCAGGGTAAATCCTGGGGTGAGGGGGCATATGATGGGGTTAATGGAGGTATGTAATGGGGGTGAGTCAGGCATGTAATGGGATTAACGGAGGCATGTAATGGGATTAACGGAGGCATGTAATGGGATTAACGGAGGCATGTAATGGGGGTGAGGGGGTTAATAATGGCATATAATGGGTTTAATGGAGGCATGTAATGGGGATGATGTGGGTTATGGGGCATGTCATGCGTGTACTGACCTGAGAGCAGGAGGGAGACTGATTGTAACTTAGAGGGTGTCTGTACAGCTTGACGCAGCGTGGGGTCTGGGACAGACTGGCTGCACACACTAAGAGCTGAACCATCACTATTGGGAAAACCTCAGCCAGAGGCATCAGAATGGCCAGAGGAGGAACTGGAGCTGCTGGGCAGGATGCTGGATTTGGTGTCATGGTCAGAATGAGATTGGACTGTGGCCTGGATAAAAAGGCTGTATGTTTAACAGAAACTACTAAAAATCCATTCTGTGGAATTACTGGAATTGCCATGAAATTACATAAAATGTATGTTATAAGTATTATACCCCAGCTCTTAGTACAGATTATACAACATCTGGATCCAGTCTTCTGAATCAGCAGTCTGAATCACTTGACCACACTGACACCTTGTGGCTGATTTTGTTTACTGCAATCAACTAATTTATTTATTTATTTTTAAATACAGCAATATTTACACATTATTCCAGGCTTTTACATTGTATCATCTTCTATAGATTGTAGCATGTTAGTTATTTAGGATGTATTCTGACTGTTGACTTGTAGAGAACTTGTATAATCTGTGTTACTAAATTGAGCAACGGGATGATGGTTATTGTAGCTAAACTCAGATATTCATGCATCCCAGAACTCTGAATATACATGATACGTTTGCTGCATGACCTGATTTAATCCCTTTATTACTAAACCTTCTTGTGGGAGGGGCACATGTCTGAACCAGTAATGATGTCACACAGAATCTGTGCACCAATAGGCAGGGATAGAGTATGATGTCACAGGACAAGGACATCTTTGGTTTCTTACCAAAGTGTGTAATTTGTTGGTAAACATGACAGGCCAAGGTATTATAGAGCAACCAGATATTAGAGCCAGGCCATCTTAGTAATCCCCAGAAGGTATGCACCTGGGAGGGAGATCTCGTATTAGCTTTCTTAATAAAACATACTATGGGGGACATATGGCTGACTGGCAGGGCATCATAGAACCTGATGTTCATAGCCAGCATCTTCAGCAGATGACTACAATTCCCAGGAGACTCAGCCAGACATACTGCTCACAAGATGCTGTATTTCACTGTGGCCCCTCAATTGTGTCTTCCTCAGGCAAGTGCCTCAGTAGCCTTAACCTCGCTACTCCTCCACACTATATGCCCCTTTATGTTCAAATTTGTATCATACTATCTGCATAGTCTGTATCACTTAGACCATACTTATGTCTTGTGGCTCTTCCCCCCCCCAACGCAATCAACTAAGAGTTTTTTTTTTTTTTAAATACCAAACTATTTACACATTATTTCAAGTTTGTACAATCTAAATATTTTTTTAGACTGTTGCATTTTAGTTCTTTCGCATGTATTCTGTCAAGTTACCTGTAGTGCGGATTTTACAAATACACCATACAGACATGACATAACGATAAACGTGTTCATTGTAATACTCCCGTGTTAAACCTGCAGTTCCTCTCTGTTTTTGTCTTGTTTTGTGCATGTAAAATAGAAGTTGGTTATTTATAAATGACTCTCACAGGTTGGTTTCTTCCCTCATACTATTTGCTGGTTTTGGAGAGACACCTCTCTGTCTTTGAGCAGCGGTGGGGTATAGTCTTCCAATGTTCTACGTGTAAACTCTAAACCGGATGGTACAGGGTTCCCTTGGACTTACACAGATTTCTCCCAGAGATCCCAGCTGTGTGCCGGAGGTAGGGTTGCCACCTGGCCGGTATTTTACCGACAGGCTGGTAAAAAAAAATTGGCTTCAGGCCAATGTTAAGTCTATGGAGACAGTACCAAGGCCGGTATTTTTGTGAAGTAACGGTGGCAACCCTAGCTGTAGGTGCCAGAGCGATGGATATTTGGTGGAGCTGGTTTTTGATGGCCACCTTTTGGGGGCAACATTATGAATATAATTTACACAACCATTCCCACCTCCAAAAACAAGAAATCGCTGACAATACATTTAATAATGCACCTAAGGCAACAATCCTTCTAGAAATGGAAACCTCTACAATTGCCCATTGGCTTCACCCTGGGGAGTGCATTAAAACCATGGAAGGCCAAAAGACGCCTCATGAATTGAGATGTTCTCACCGATCATCCTGTCTAGATTCTGACAAGCTCCAGAGATGTGTCTAAGATGCGATAAGCATCATTCAGTAATTACTGCAGAAATTGGCTTGCGTCCTCTTGCATTTGACTTGCTACTTACCAAAACACATTGACTTCCCTTTTTTACATTAATGCTGTAACTGTGACGGCTGTCAAATAAAATTGTTTTCCGTGTAAAAGTGTATTGAGTGGTTTGTCCCCTCTCCCAATCCTCCTCTTTCTTGCCCCTACTATATTATTTTTCTGTCTCCCCTTTTTCTTCTTTTCTTCTTTCCTTTGTAGTTTGATTTTTATGATTTACTGAATACTCTTGTATGTTTGTACTTCTTGTGTTTGGTTTTTAATCTGTATCATGTTATATACGAAATTCTGAAAATAAAATGCAGAATATATTTAAAAAGGTATATGTAAAAGTCTCATTATATAAAGTCACCCAAGTTGGCATTCAATTAGAGATATAATACAACTAAATTGATGTTCCCCATTGTAATGACTAGTGAGTTCCTCTCTGTATCACTGTACCACACTGATATCTAGTGTCTTGTTGGTTGTGTACAATCAGTTGATGCTATCTGTGTATAGTTTTAATGTTGAGCTTAAGTTTTATGATTAAGCGCCTGGAGCACGAAACGCGTCAAGCTTTTTTCTTACCTGTACACCTGCACTACCGCTGTGGATTTATAACCTATTCATGGAATAAACTAATACTTTTTTCCACCTTTAAACTGGCTCCAGGAGTGCTGTTTTTCCTGCATACTTTCTCTTAGTTTTAATGTTAACATACATAACTTTGCACATTATGCCAGACTGGTGAATTATAATACTTTTTTTTAAAATGATATAATGTAGAAAGTAGTCTCTTCCTCCTTTGGTGTAGCCTATAATTGGGGTTTAAGCTTTGGGGATGAGCTGCAGGGGTGAGTGTCTGCTGGGTTTGTCCTTCTCCATCTTCAGTCAGATGATACCAAGGCAGTACATTGGTGTGGGTAACGTCAATTTACCTAGTCTTTATCACACATCGGGTCCTCCTATAGTCTCACTGCAGAGAAATGGGACACTGGGGAAAATTACTATTTTTTTAATTTAGAGAACTTTTTCTTTAAAATGACATCACGCTATAGGGGTGTGGCCTATAATAAGGCTATATGGTAAAGAAGATTAAAATGTATGTACCAGAGCTTCCGCTAGTGTTACCGTTACAGCCTTTTTATTTTTGTTGTCCATAAAGAGGCGCTGCCCAGATAAAAACATACGTAAAATGTACAGTCAAACACACCCAAATGGTAATAAATAACATAGATAATCCTGTAGCAAAAATGAAGGCATGTGTCCTATTCAATAACCGTTAACGCTATTAATAATGTCAGCCAGTTACTGAACGGAACGCGGGCCGTGAGCATAGAGAACGCGGGCCGCGAGCATAGAGGATGCGGTACTGTGAAAAATTATTAAAAATAAATTATACATTTTGTATTAATTGGGAGAAATGTGTTTTTAAATGTGTCCGTGGTGCCTCCTGTTTATGACCTCGTCTTCGATATGCAAATTTAAGACTGAATCAAGTTGACACACAGACACGTTTGCATGTAGATGAATTTATTAGGAAATAGAAAACATTTTCAGGATCTAAGGCTTATTATTTAATCAAAGCTATTACCTACATTTTCGGTCACCACACCCAACACATAATGTAAGTGGTAACCAACTAGAGGAAAACTGGTGTGCATTCCCTGTCGCTAGTATGAATCAAATTAAATGACTGATAGTCACAGGTATCCGCCATCCATGCAGACGTAGTATTTTAACATATCATGTTTTATTCAAAAGGATAAAAACAGAGAGAAACCGCAGTCTCATGCGTTCCGCCATGAGGTTTAATCATAGGCCTATGTCAATCTATGATTAAGCCTCATGGCGAAATGCGTGAGACTGCTGTTTCTGTTTTGATCTTTTTTGAATAAAATGAGACTATTTAATTTACGTCTCCGTGGATGACTGATAATTGGAAGTAGGAGGTTCACCTTTACCCAAATTGTTCCAAATTATTTATTATTTAATGAAGAGTATAATTAATCATACATCCTTCCTAGCGTAATGTTATAATGACAGGCTCTTGGCCATTATGCCTAATGGCATGGGGAATATAGGGATGGTGTGTAATCCCAAATCTTACACTGACGTTTGGGCTGGATAAGAACATCTGCTTTACTTGCATATGTTAGAGATGACCAGCAAATCATATTCCCAGTGTAATCATTGGCCATAACCTTTTGTATGTCTTCTGGGGTCAGAACATAGTCCCACATGTTGACATCGCTTATTTCACCCACAAAGGACTGTCCCGCATCAAACCCCCCTTCAAAGGTATCCTGTTCCTGCCCCAAGATAATGCTGGTTGGGACAGGAATGGTAAATCCTTTGTTTGAAATCCTTCTAGGGTAGAGTTTCCCATTGACCCAAAGTTGGAGGATTCCCGTGTCGGAATCCCAGCTCACACATGTTTGTTTCCAGTCTAGGACCTCTGTGTCGATCTTGATCCGAATCTCTTCCTGGTTGATATAAACAGAGCAGAAGTTTGGTGGATTTGGGAAGATGAGGAAAGTATTATCCTTTCCTGGGCCTTTTAGTGCCAACGAGAATAGGGAATGTGCCCTGGTGAGTTCGGTGTAGGATCGAAGGCAGACTGTGAGCTTGTTCAATGGCTTTGACGTCTTTGGCTTCAGAATAACGTGCGAGGTGGCCGTTTGTTTGGCAAACAGAAAGACTTTACTGCTCAAATCTAAATCAGATGGAGACAGACATAGGATGAAATGGTTTACTGTACAATCACCAAAAACCTTCTAACCAGTTCTCTCATTGCCAATCCAACCACTCAGCTATCTTTATAAAAGGCAGATACAGCGCACTGTGCACAGGCAGTATTAATGCCAGCACAGGAACCAAAAATCTGTGACTGCTGGCAGCTATACTGTTTATGGTAACACTTACAAAACATTAGAACCTTTCTACACATGTTTGTTTAATCCATTGTGTGTAAAAAAGTGACACTACTAACCCTCTGCCAGAGATCCTGCTACGAACGCGAACCACAGGATGTAGATCTTCATCTTCCTAGGAAAAATAGGGCACAGATTGTCTGCTTGTTCATTTCATTCAGTTTATTTGCAGCTTTGGTGGAGGACTGTTCTGCTAATCCACACATGGGTTAATAATGTCTCCACACAATATTGTTCTGCCACTAGCTGGGCATGCCCATGTTTTAACAATGGGGTAATTATCACAGTGGTAGGATCAGTCCTTGGGTGAAAGTCTGCAAAAGGCAGTTATTTGTAGGTACTTATTGCACAAAATTAAAAATACAATTTATAAGTAAAATATATATATATTTTTTTTTACAGTGCCTCATTGAGTGGCCCTTTTATTTAATTCATTAATTGAATTCATCCTTTGGTGGTTGGACTGCATCACTTGGGATGAATCTGCGAGTCTCCTGGATATAAAGTGAACTACTGAAGCAGAAGGCACAGCCAATGAAGCCTTGTTGAACATTCAACAAAGAATAGTGGTCTTTTTCAAGTTAGAAAGAATGTGTACACAGTGTAACATATCTATACATATTATGTGAGTATTGGGCAGGGTTAAACACCATGAACAAAGTATCAATATAAAGTAACCGGTTAACGGTTAGTGCACTACCGAAACCATGTATAAAGCATAATGCAAAGATATCAATAAATTTATCGTATTGCAAGGTAATATGTATGCAACTATAAATCAATGGATACAAAAACACTTAATAATCACAGAAAGAATGCAGCTTATCAATTATATTTTCATTCACATTTTTAAAGCTTTTTAAGGATTTTAAAGATTAGTAAAGACCAGTTCTGTAAACAAAGCTGCTCCAATAAACAAAATATATCCTATATAAATATATAAATATACCTACATGGGACCAGCTGCGTGCCAAGATGTCAATCACAACTGAATTGGGCCAAACCTTCTTGAAAGCAATCTGCAACTAAAATATAAAAATATTTTTTTTTTAGAACTAAAATGTTACATTTTAATGTGTCGCATGCAATGCATACTTAGAATAAATCTAAAGGTACAGAGTTCACGGAATTGAGACACTGGTGTACATGCCTACCCTCTATTAGGGTCCTTTGTGTGATAGAGTATCCAATTCATGGATTCACCAAGCTTTTCGGGGTTTCCTCTATCCCCACCCCTTCTTAGTTCGGGTGTTTGCTGAATACAATGGAATTTGAAATCAACAAGTTTAAAAATGATTTCATAAAAGTGGGAAGGGATAGGTAGAGCCAAAGTCTTTGGGTTCAATGGTTGATTTGTGTTTCTAAAATCGGCTTTTAATTTTGCGTCGTTTACACAATGTATATCAAGTTACAGGGGCATGCTAACATATATATATATATATATATATATATATATATATATCACATATGAAGTGTCACGCCTGGTATTGGGCACCAAGATTGATCATCTATAATAGCTGCGTGATGCCTACCATCTTTCTCTTCAATGTAATTTTAGAATCTTGTGCCCTAACCTTCGGTAAAAATGTCATGTATCCAGTGGCATGGATCCAATAGCATGTATCCAATGGCATGTATCCAGTGGCATGTATCCAATGGCATGGTGCAATTATTTTTACATCCTGCTTAACATTTATTTAAAGCCATTTTTGGCTTTTGTCCAAAATAAATACTTATGAAATGAGTTGGAATAGGTGTATCTCAACGAGAGACTCTCCAGCCCACACAAGAAGGATTCACTGTACCAATTGCAAGATAACGCCATGCCATGTAGTTACCCGAGGTGTTTCGGAGACCACCTACCTTACTCTGGCTTTACAGGACCACTTTATGGAAACAGATTATATCCGCTGCGCTATATGAAATGCTTACATGAATAATAAGGAACCTTATTGATCCCTCCTTGCTCCATAAATCTCTCTCAGGAGGCGGACATACGGGTGAGAGCTTCCTTTATCTTTGGTTCTAGATTCTAAAAAAGATTTCCGTCCCTTGGTAGACTAAATGAAGCATATAGGGGTCAATAAGGTATTTCATTTGTATTATTTTATTAAAATTTAAAATCTCTACCCTTGAAACAATCTTTCAATTAAACAGAATTGACTATTTTGCCTACAGTTGTTCTTTAAAACCAGGCTAAATGTTATTATTATTAAATATGTCAATAAAAACAGCCAATAATTAAGCACAATATGTACAATTATAGAAATTGGTACCTATATTGATTTAATGTAAATGCTGTGTGGGTACTTACCTCTCTGGTGGTTAAATGGGACATAAGTATGGCATATAAAAATCCTGTTAATATGGACTTGGTAATACCGTACTTACTTATGTGTTAGATCTGTGATTCCTCTCCTTGCTTTGTCTTGTCTGTGCATATAAAACAGAAGGTGGTTATTTATACCTTGTGGCAATCATTAATCCCAGACACAACTACGGAAGTGAATGGTGAACATGGTAAGCAAAAAAACTAAAAAAAAGTCAACATGTCACTTGAGTAAACACTGATAATTAAATGAGTTCAAGTAATTATATCAGGATGTGTAAAGATCATCACTCATATCTTACCAAGCTGCACTGAATATCAATATATATTAAAATAGTGACTAAACCCCAATGCTGGTGCCTGATTAATTGATTTAATGTGTACAGCATTTAAATAAAAGGACACGTGTTCACATCAAGAAAAACAAATGAGCACTAAAACAACTTTAATAAAGAAAATAAAATACATATAAAACGATTGCATATAAAACCAGGATTACATTCAGTGTAAAAATAAAAGCAGCTCAAAAAAACTCCAAACGAGCTCTAATCTCGGACAAGACAGATGGAAAAAAATGTTTGGTACTAGGCGCCCTTAGAAGTGACATGTTTTGGATTCCTTCTCTCTCTTGCCCTTACCATATTCATTTTCTGTCTGTCTTTTTTTTTTTTTTTTTTTCTTGGTTTTCTTATTTAGTTTGATTTTTAGGATTTGAATACTCTTGTATGTTTTTCCTTCTTGTGTTTGTTTTACTCTGTATCTTATATTTATACTCTGTAACTTATATATCACATTTTGTCAATAAAATACAGAATATATTTAAAAAGAATATGTAAAAGGCTCATTGTATAATTGTAAATAAACATCTCCCATTTTTGTCATGAAATTATCAGTGATTATATTATTAATTAAATTATATTATTTTTTGGGGCTTTTAAAATGTAGAAAGTAGACTCTAGCTCCTTTGGAAGGGTTTAAGCTTTTGGGATGTGCTGCAGGAGTGAGCATCTGTCTGTTGGGTTAGTCACAAGGCCATTCTTCCCATAGACTCACTGCAGGAGCGGGGCGCCGCTGGGCCGAGTACTGTGGAGCGGGGCGCCGCTGGGCCGAGTACTGTGGAGCGGGGCGCCGCTGGGCCGAGTACTGTGGAGCGGGGCGCCGCTGGGCCAAGTACTGTGGAGCGGGGCGATGCTGCGCCAAGTACTGTTGAGCGGCGCGACACTGGGCTGAGTACTGTGGAGTATTTTTGGCCTGATTTGCAAATTAACTACTCTGGACCAAGTTTGCATGTAGATGAATTTATTTGGAAAAAGATTTGCAGTAATAAAAGCCTTAATATTTAATCAAGCAGAGAATTAATTATACCTCGCCCTAATGTAATGTAATAACAGACTCTTGGCCAATGCCGTATGCTTAGTAGCATGGGGCATATAGGTTGGATGTGTATTGCCAATACTTACACTGAAGTTTGGGCTGGATAAGAACATCTCCTTTACTGACATATGTTAGAGATGACCAGCTAATGATATTGCCATTGTTATCATTGGCCAAAACCTTTTGTATGTCTTCTGGGGTCAGAACATAGTCCCACATGTTGACATCGCTTATTTCACCAACAAAGGACTGTGCCGCATCAAACCCCCCTTCAAAGGTATCCTGTTCCTGCCCCAAGATAATGCTGGTTGGGACAGGAATGGTAAATCCTTTGTTTGAAATCCTTCTAGGGTAGAGTTTCCCATTGACCCAAAGTTGGATGATTCCCGTGTCGGAATCCCAGCTCACACATGTTTGTTTCCAGTCTAGGACCTCTGTGTCGATCTTGATCCGAATCTCTTCCTGGTTGATATAAACAGAGCAGAAGTTTGGTGGATTTGGGAAGATGAGGAAAGTATTATCCTTTCCTGGGCCTTTTAGTGCCAATGAAAATAGGGAATGTGCCCTGGTGAGTTCGGTGTAGGATCGAAGGCAGACTGTGAGCTTGTTCAATGGCTTTGACGTCTTTGGCTTCAGAATAACGTGCGAGGTGGCCGTTTGTTTGGCAAACAGAAGGACTTTACTGCTCAAATCTAAATCAGATGGAGACAGACATAGGATGAAATGGTTTACTGTACAATCACCAAAAACCTTCTAACCAGTTCTCCCATTTTTACATTATTAAATGTTAACATCTCCCATCAGTTACATCCTTCTACAGTCTCCCTGCCCTACATCCGACCACTAAGCTATCTTTATAAAAGGCAGATACAGCACACTGTGCACTCAGTATTAATGCCAGTACAGGAACAAAAAAGTAAGACCCTCCCAGCAAATTTGTGACTGTGGCCAACTATGCTGTTTATGGAAATACGAACACAAAACATTACAACATTTCTATACCTTTTTATTTTTTTTTTTTATGCAGCATATTTCTCTCTTTATTGAGGTCCAAAATAGTACTAACCTTCTGCCAGAGATCCTGCTATGAACACGAACCACAGCACGTAGCTCTTCATCCTCCTAGGAAAAACAGGACACAGATTGTCTAGTACTCATTTCATTTACACAGTGTTGCTAGTCCAGACTGTTGAAGGCATGAGCTTTGTGGACTGTACTTCCTTTAATGTACAGCCATCTCCTGTCTGGCTGAGCATCATGGGAATTATATTCCACATAGTTGGAGAGCCTTATCCACTGTTGGTTAGCTTATAGCACAACTGCTCTGTGAACAAGATTACTCCATATTGCTTGTCTGGCCGGCTGTGTCACTTGTATTCATCATGTTGCTCAGCCAGTATTCTAAATACTACAGCACCCACCGCTGCTGTAGGGGGAATAAAAGACTCCATATAATATTGTTCTGCCACTGGCTAGGCATGCTGTGTTTTTTTTTAGCAATGGAGTAATCATCACAGTGGGAGCTTCAATCCCTGGCTCAAAGTCTGCAAAAGGCAGGGTTTGAAGGTACTGTGCATATTGTGCAAAAATTAAATATTGCATTTTTTTTTCAATGTCCCCTTTAATATGCATTGTTCTTTTTGATTTAGCTTTACTCAGTGGTCCTTTTTATTTAAATCTCTTTGGTTGGATGAATCTGAGAAATGAACCATTGAACCAGAAGGCACGGGCAATGAAGCAGTTAATTACGTATGCCAATTTGAGAATATTGCATCCTAACCTTGGGTAAACATGGCATGGGGCAGCTAATTTATATAGATCCTGCTTAATATTTCCTCAGCCACATTGGAATTTGTCCAAAATTAATTTTAACATGGAATGTGTGTACCTCCGTGAGCGACTCTACAGCCCACACAGGAGAAGTACGAACTGTACCATTTACAGTATAAATCACTACATATATTTAGTGACTTAAGCGTTACTTTACATTATATTTTATTACCATTTTATATAGCGGTAATAATTTACGAAGTGCTAGGTACAGTGCATAGAAGAGGGCTACATACTGTATTAGACAAACAAGGACAGACTGATACATGAGGTTGAGAGCCCTGCTCGCAGAGCTTACAATCAAGAGGGAGCGGGGCACATGCCAGGAGAGTAGTCAAGATGAGAGATCACAATCGAGTGCACTTGGATTTTGATGGAACAACAACAGAGATCAAAACAGCCAATTATGTTGCACCAGAAAGCAACGCAGTGAAGGAACTCTACAATAGATACAACGCAATGGTTGTATGAAGGAGGCAGTGGTTAATAGGGTCAGCAGATAGATCCTGGAGGATCAGCACGGAGATGATGGCCACTAGATTTGTCAGAGAGTAAATCATTTGATACTTTAAGAGTCTAAAGCCTTATTGGAGAGTATCAAGGAGGTCATTAGTGTACAGAGTCCATCCGACACGAGTGCACAATCTTTAACGCCTTGGAAACAAAGGGGGGAGGGAGATGGCAAGGTATTTGTGTCAAGAAGACAGAGGTTGATGAGGCACCTTACTTACCTCTCTGTAGGGTTAAGGGTACATTGTAATACTCACTCCTGTGTTAAATCTGCTGTTCTTCCTCCTTGCTTTGTCTTGCTTTATGCATGTAAGATAGAGGGTGGCTGTTTATACCCTGTTGGCTGTGTGACGATCATTAAATGTTGCATAATTGTCCCATGACACAATAACAGAAGTGCAAATTTACTAAAAAATGTTTACAAATCCCAGAAGGTCACTTGATTAAACCACAATAGTTGAATGAGTCCAAGTAGATGTATCGAGATGTTTCAGATCATCCCTCTTATCCCAAACATTCATTTTAACCAAGCAGAAAACCGCTGCGGCCCGATGAAATCTGCTTTTTGAATGGTGCGCTGATTACCTAGTTTTCGCAGTTGCACAACCACAATACGATTGTATCCGACTGACTATTACCTAGGGTGGTACCCCCAACGTGGTAGGAAAGACTAGGGCACTGCCAATTGATGGAGCAGCATTGCTTAGAGCCAGTCGAGTATCACTAGTGTCAATCAGTGAGACAGAAGGCAGCTTCTGTCCCATTTAAAGTTATTCGAAGGGGTTGTTTGTTAGGGGGATATGACCCGTTCTTCGCTCAGGAGGTCATCGTGGAACATCGCTGAAGGTGAATTTTATTAATGTTTAATAGGGGTTAATGTCAGTATTCGGGGGCTTAGTATTGGGGTTCGGGGGCTTAGTATTGGGGTTCGGGGGCTTAGTATTGGGGTTCGGGGGCTTAGTATTGGGGTTCGGGGGCTTAGTATTAGGGTTCGGGGTGGGTTAGTTTTATGGTTCGGGGGGTATCGTTAGTATTAGTGTTTGGGTTGGGGGTAAGTATGGGGATTCCGGGTCACTTTTAGGGGGGGGGGCTGACTTATTGGGGGTGTGTATGTAAGCGCTTACACTGCTGCAATGAAGCGGCCACGTTGATCTTCACTGCTGACAGTTCAGCGTTCGAACTTCCGCACTGAGGTGTCCGCAGTGAAGCAGCCATGATGAACCTGTCCTAGACACCTTTGTTAGTCCCTCTTTAACAGATGTACGTTAACAAAATAGCCACATGGTTCATCAACAGAGCGGTCAGCGATGCAGGTTGTGTTACGCATTCAGGGTCACAGGCAGAAAGGGGCACACAGCAGGTGCATAAAAAAGGAGATATTGGGGAAGAAGCTCACCACACCCACCAATGCATTCCTAGGAGATCTAAATGACTGGCAATGCCCAAAAGTGTCAAGAGACCCCCAACGCCCAAACCGACCTTGCAGAATTATTTTTTTTGTGAATATCGAAGGGGATAACTGTTGTTTTTGCGCCCAAAGCGCCAGTAACAGTCGTGGAATGCGTACATTATTAGTGTTCCATTCCCAGGCTGTTACAAATGCTTATAACTTAAAAAACAGGAATTAAACATGTCCTTGTGTAATGAGGCTGTCACTTAAATCACCATTGGGCAATAAATATAACATCTGGCAAAGATGTGACAGTCCTTACAGGAAAGAGGTGTTTGTAGAAACACTTAGTGTTCATTCAATTTGCATTTCTTTTAAAAGGACAACTGAACCTTTTTTTTAAATTTTGTTTTAAAAAAATGTTTTTTGACCCTTCCTCCTTCCCCCCTTTACTCTCAGCTGTCAGAGAGACCCTCATTTTCAAAGGAGATCAACAGAGGAAGGATAATTAAGGTCCCCTCTGCTGAAAGCCTTGTAAAAACATAAATATGTCTCTGCTATGTAAACTGGAAGTTACGATCAAAATACATGCCAGTTTATCCTTATTCTAGGGCAAGTAAATATAGACTTGTGCTTCTACATTTGTTGAGTGTTTCTATATTAGAAGCACATGTCCAATAAAAGTTTCGTTATTAGGATTTGTAAGTTTCATCTGCAAAATGCCAAGTAGAAGTACAGTATCGGGGACCAGATAAGGAACTGTTGTATGCCTCACAGTAATAATAAAGCTGATGACCATTTAACTACTTACGTTGGATGATATGACATACACCATTGCTAGCATCCTGAATGCTATTCACTAAAACGTTAGTCGAGATGAGCTGAATTAACACGGTCACTGTGCAGAGGTGGAACTTGGCGAGTTTCTCCTGCTAGAAGAAAGCGTTGACCTTGTATACAAGGTAAAATGACCGTACCATGCCGGCTAAGAACTCTGCAGAAGGTATTATCACAGTGAGAGGTCAGCTTAGATCTTCTAGCAGGAGAAAACTCATGATCTTTGAGAAAAAACAAAATAGAGCTAAATTAACAAAACTCGTAAGAAAAAAATTTCAGGTGTTTTTTTTTTTTTCCCTTTGGGGGAGTAGATCTATTCACAAGAGTTAATTATACATTGTGCAGCAAAAACAGTGATGACAAAACTTTTAATGCACTTTCTAAGAGATAAAAAAACATTGAGGATATATTTTTCTATACTTTACAAATGGTGAATGTTGTGTATACATAGTAACATAGTAATTTAGGTTGAAAAAAGACACAAGTCCATCAAGTTCAACCCTACATTGTAGGTATACATTTCCTACAATAAGAAAATAACTTTTCGTGATTGGCTGCAGCCGATGTACTCCCAAACATTATTAGAATCTTTACACCTCTTCATCTGTGATTTTCCTGTGTATGTTTCAATATATATCTGAAGCACTCAACTACTGCACCACAAACATGAAACCCCTCGTTTTAATATTTTTTACTAAAGGTAAGAAAATATTGCTGGGCTCACTGACTTACTATAAACTTTAAATACGTCTTTTTTTTTCTTCTACAGTTTAATTATCAATGCATTAAATAATATACTTATTTTTAATAATTTTTGAAGTTTATTATCATTTTGTCTTTAAAAATATCACTTTTGGTAATTAACCTAAACTTTAAAATCATTTTCATCTATATATAAATTTATATTTAAATTCTATTTTTCTGTAAATAATTCTTAATGGTTTACGCCTCAAATGTTCAAGGTCATTGCAAATATTGACAAAGCAAAATGGGGGTTTGTATAAGGGTACTGGTACAGAAATATACCTCCAACTGTGCTCCTTGCCTGCTGGGATTCAAGACTCCCACCCGGTAACAGAAACATTGACCAGATTGCAAAACTATTGTAGAATGTTTGTTAGTACAGAGGACAGTGCGGAAAAAAATAGAATAAGCAGAATCTAAAAAAAAATAATTATTTTTATTGGTGCAGTCTGTATATGTGTACAAAGTACATAAATCCATTATATCTTACGTTTTTAGTAGAAAAAGGCATACTTATGTCACAGAAAAAGATTTCAGTTTCAAATTACTTTTTTTGATACGTATAATAATTAACACATCAAAACACTATCACACAAGACTGATAAGATATATTTATAAATAAAAATGTTGCAACTATTTAAATCTACACTTTATTTTTCTTACATGTAGATGGTCTGAAGATTTAGATAGATAGGAGATAGGAAAGTCCCAGTAAAGGGAAAAAAATAAAAAAAAATATATATATATACTTTAAAGTGCTTATAAAAAGAACTATGCGATGATAAGATATAACAATCTAGCATAATATTTTAATCATTTTGGCATTATACTGTAATCATTTAATATCATCTTGATAACGACTCCTATTGACTATTGTTTTGGAATTACTTGCATGACAAATTGGCAAATTTAAGGAATGTTTAAAAAAAAATTATATATATTAATGTTTTACCGCTACACAATATATCCAACAAACATATTGAATAATGGAATAATTGTGGGCAGGACTAGGTGGCTATGTACATCTTCTTTTTTTTTACCTGCCTTCCAACACAAAGAGGAGATTAACCTGATCAAACAGGATCCTAACCCCCGCCCCCTTGTGACTGTAATCGTTACATTACCCTCCCATTCAATGCAAGTCTATGGTCAGAATTCTGACTTACCAAAAACACTATTTCACAAAATGGTTGCGCCCAATCACACTTGTTTAGTAAAATATCTGATTAAATAAACTTGCATAACAAAAACAAGATATATCTGAAATCAACAATAAAAAATAAAAACTTTTCCTTTTTTGGTGGGAGTGTCCCTTTTAAGGGTCTCCCTGTATTTGTATGTGAGGGGCACCTCTCAGAAGGATCACCTTCTTTCACATAGTCAGTCAACCATTTTTCATCTGCTTTTGTTTTCAGACACTCCTACCACTTCTAATTTAATCAGCACAGTCCTGTTGGACCCTTCCTATACACAACTTTTGAGCACCCCTGTCCAGCTGACATGTGTGGTACGTGCCGCTCCTCACGTGGTCCATGTGAGGTGGAACATCTCTGGGGTACATCACAAGGGCAGGATGGTGGCAATGGAAGAACCTGGTGGGACCTGGACTTTCCTGAACCACATCTCAATTCCCAGAGACACCTGGGACAGCGGGGATACTCCGTCCTGTGACGTTTGGTTACATTCCTCTTCTATCGGAGTCCATCGAAAACCAGGTAATTAAATACATAGACTAAATTATTTTGCAGGGTTTTGTTTACTCTTTGACTCTTTAAGAAAAAAGAACCCATGCTTTGTACCAGGTAGTATCATTGATCTAGAGGTATTAAAAAGTAAGCAGAAATTATGTTTACAATATGCAGTAAATACAGTGTATATGATTTTAAAGAAACACTTTTTAGAAATATTAATGTGTGTTTATTGCAAAATGCTCAATACTCATGATTGTTTCTCCTGTGTCTCTCTCAGCCAAGGTCCTTGGAAGATTCTTCTTGCAAACCGCGTTGACCGGAATTATTCTTCTAATCATGGTTCTCTCTGTGCATCTTGCCCATACATACATTCCTTGAGGTATTGTCCCAATTATTAACCGATAATCAGGCTTCAGTAGCAAGCTCCGTGTATGGCCCCCCGCTCCATTGCTGGTATTAGCTGTGATGAGATGCGCAGGAGAGGTGCTGACCCTCTCCTTTGCTGCGAGTGTTCACACAGAGTGAGCCGGTGGCTGATACCAGTATAATTTGTTGAATGGCTTGCAAAGTAGCTACTCTTGTGGCTAGAGAATATGTTGTAAAACCATATATTTTTAAAGAGTCACATTAAACGCAACATAATATACAACACAAATAATACAAACATACTGGTAATAAACACACACACACTTACTATACACACAGACAACTACTGTTACACACACTTACAATGAAAATACATGCACCTGGATTCACAAACACTGATACTACACCTCAATATATATCTGCATTCACAAAACAATACGCCCAATATACATTCACAAACACCCGCATTAACACACACTGTAACTGTAAGTTTAATGTTACAATAATTTGCACACTGTGTTATCTTCCGTACTACACTATTGTACACCACACTGAGCTGGATTCGCACGCTGCTTGGGTGAACTACGGTTTGGATTTACACAAAATCACACCTACAACAGTCATTTTCGGTGCAGGTTGTTAAATGTTCGCAGCATGCACAGTTTTGTGTTAAACAAAACTGTTTTATAATTCATGATTGTCTTTTGTGTCTATTATCCCATGTTTGTAAAAAATAATAAAAAATAATATGGGGGGTTTATTTCTGATCTGATATTAAATGCAGCAAAGATATTTATTCTCTCTTCTCTCCCTTCCACCGGAAATGTACTTTTTTGTATTTTTGTCAGTTGTGCATGCCACATACTTATTCAGGAGTGCTATGCTGTGGTCCCAAACTGGAGAATGCACACTGCTTAAGCAGAGAGGCACATGCTCAGTAGTGCTGCCACGCTCCATCCTTAGCCACACCCACGGCATCCAGCACAAGTTGGGAGATATGCGTGTGGATTTGTCAATCAGCTTAAGATTTGTAATTATCAAAACAATTCCACAGGAGGCAGCCACCTTGCTTGAAGACTATCATCTCTGTAAGTAAAAAAAAAAAAAAATGACCTCTCTGCAGTGGAAGGTATGCCTACTCTTTCCAGCTTAAAAATATGTGAACTGGTTGACTCGTAGGCAGGGCCGCTAGGACCCTAGTGAGCCCTGGACAAAGTCTTTAGCAGTGGGCTCCCCCTCGACCCAATTTTTCTAAAGTCGCATTGTAAAAAAAATCTGTATGTTTATGTAAACTGTTTAATATTATGTGCAAGTATTTTCATTTCACGTTCAACTATTTGTATATGTAATAAAAGTTATTGAAAAATTGCATTTCTTGTTATTCCCCTTTCCTGCACCTAAATGACACAGCACCATGCAGTACCCAGAGCACTTGCCATGCACCTATACTACACCCACAACACTTGGCGTTCACTCATATTGCACCCACACAATTTGGCATGCCACAGTGTAAATTTGCCCCACAGAACATACCACAGTGTCACTTTGTCCCACAGAACTGACCCTGCAGAACAAGCAATAGTGTCACTTTCCTCCATAGTGCATGTTATTTTGCCCCACAGAACATGCCACAGTCATTTTGTCATTGCCATATGCAACAGTTATTTTGTCATTGCCATATGCAACAGTCATTTTGCCTATTAAAATATACCACAATGTGTCCATTTAATATGCCAGTGTTATTTGCCCATTAATATGTCAGTATTATTTTGCCATTAATATGCCACAGCCAATTTGCCCATTAGTATGCTAGTATTATTTTGCCATTAATATGCCAGTATTACTTTTGCCATTAATATGCCAGTGCTATATTATTAAGCCACAGCCAATTTGTCCATTAATATGCCACAGCCATTTTGCCATTAATGTCAGTATTATTTTGCCATTGTCAGTATTATTTTGCCATTAATAAGCCACAACCAAGTTTCCCAATAATATGCCAGTATTATTTTGCCGTTAATAAGCCACAGCCAAATTGCGCAATAATATGCCAGTATTATTTTGCCATTAATATGCGTCCCTGGAATGCAATAAATGTCTCTAAGAACACCTTTCCATACACATCCAATTATCCCCAGGGTCAATTGTAAACATGATCTGTTGCTAAGCAACTTTTATAGGAAATGTCTCATTTGTATATCAGCCAACAATATTATGTTATAAGCAGAAGACAACACAGGCACACTTTAAATATATTTTGCATTTAATCTAGGAATTTACTTGTAATTCTGCTAACACAATGTATAGATCCTTTTTCATTCTTTACATTCACAGTCCTTCTAACATGCCTCATCCTGTGAGAGGCGGAGCAAATAAATATAGAAGTAAACAATTTTTTTGCATTTGCTTAAGTCTGTGGTTGTTCTGATTTTACTACTGTCGGAAAAAACGACCCACTTATTTTGCAGAAGGAGGGGTTCAAATATCCGCATCAAAACATTTCCGTAAAATGAGAGCCCTGGTAATTATTTCTTCATTTTATCGTACATCTGAAGACCATCTCTGATATCACAGACATGAACCTTCTCATTTTACTGTGGTTTTCTCAAGGTAGGAAAACGTATCGAATTCCATTTATTTTATCAATTCTATCTTCATGTAGCAGAAGCTAGATACTGTCAAATAAATGTACTTGTGCAATAGGTTAATGAGTTACTTTTTACTTTAAATATGTCCGCTTATTTGCTAGTGTTTCAGATAAAATAGTAGATAGTAAGTTGTGTAGACTAACAGTTACTTATTAATGTTTTAAAAAATTGTTTGAGGCTTACCTAAAACTCAATATTCCAAGTAGTACTATTACTTTCACCCCTTTAAATTTAGCACAATCGGTTGATTTTATGAATTGCAATATACAAAACACAGAATATAGGAAAGAAATAATACTCTTCTAAAGGCTTACTCTCCAAGGACTCCTCAATCCCACACTAGAACTATAGAAATAAGAGTTTGTGCCTTCTGCTGTCATTCAGAATGGTTATTTGAATTGGTATGAGGGTGGTTTGGTCTTAAAAGACACGGATACACATAGGTAAGAGAAGGAAAACATAGCGTGTAACCATTTTTAATAGAAAAGCAATTGATACTTTTATTAAGATACACTAAAAGCGTGGGTGACTTTTTTTTATTTTTTTATTACTACTGATTTTTAACTACTTATTGGATGCTGGTATTGTATGCCATTTCTGTATCGGACATTGGTGATATTGCCGTGTAGCTGCCAACCTAGTTTCTCCCATTACATCTAGAGCAATGCTGGATTCTTATCTGCCTGCAGAAAGCCACCTCTGGGTAACCCTTATGTGAATTGTCCAAAACCAAATTAAGCTTAATTGCCTCATCAAAACAGACTCTCCATAGTGTGAGACCCACACCTCACTTCTCTTTAATGTAGCACAAACCAGTCTACTGCTACCAAAACCTTTTTGTGCAGGTAGGAGGTCCAGCTAACTCATGGACTGAAACAAGACAGAGAAGCCTACAACCTCAACTATGTGCAAGCAGGGGAAAAAAAGTTTGCAACAAATGTATAAACATAATAGAAATGAATATATGAATTGTTTGAAGCATAATTAACTCACCCACCACACCAAGGCACCAAACCAATAAATACTGCTAGCGAAACCTTAATATAAAATGAAAAAATGGATGGGAAAGTGTAATTGAAGTATTCAAATAAAAACTAAGACAAATGACAGCAACAAAAAGCGGTACATTAAATTATGATAAATTAAATGTTTCATATTAATATAACATAATGAGATATAACAATGAGTCATCTATAAGCTGCCTCTTTATATTACTGTTAAGGCAACTTCTGGAACAGTTTATAAGCAGGGCTCAGTGGCTTTTTGGCAACCCATGGCTCCATGTAATAATAGGAGGCTGGCCCATGCATATTCCCAGTTACTTTTAGGAGCCAGCATGGTAGCCATGGCATCCCCATGCAATGTGAGGGAGTGGGGACATTGGGATAGCTCCCCCATTTTTTAAAATCTAGGGTTAACCAGTTCATTGCTGTAAGGAGCACCGTTTGTGTTCCTGACCGCACAGAAAGAGTTATTGTACAAATTGGCTGCATTAAGTAACCAATGCACATTTAGGTTGTGATTTTTGAGGAAGTAATTTAATAGGTAAAAATGTATGATCCCAGTGTAATTTGTAAAACAATTGAAAAGTTTCATGTGACTGCTCCACTTTTAGCACACTGCTTCACAATTTATTTTCACAAATAACCTCTGTGTATTATTGCCATATAAATATTTATACATTTTTTATTTTACAGTATTACCAGCCAACATGGTGCTGTACCAGACCCAGGAGATACACCTTGCAGACATTGGAGGCACTGCTGAGATTTCCTGTAAACATGAAAAAACATGGAAGGGAGACAATATTTTCACATGGATTCATAAGAATATGGAAGGAACAGCCAGAATTATTGTAACTTGTGTACACAACAGACAGACACAAATATTCCTGTATCACAAAGAATGAAAACAGCACAAGTCTAAAGATATACAACGTGCAGAGACATGATGCAGGAGTGTATTACTGTGTTCTCAGTACAACATGGATTCATTTGAAGACTTGGACAACTCTAGTAGTGCAAGGTACTACATGATATGATATTGGCAAATAATAAAACACATTTTGGTGTCATTTATAGTTTTCTTATAGATCGGTCTAGAGATATGTCCTACCTACCAACAACCTTGCCCAAAGTTTCGCTGTACTCCAGGAGGCAGGGGTGTAGCCAAAAGTGGGCATGGATACATGACTCTGTGTGATGACATGTCAAGTGAAATTGAGTTCCAACCTGTCCAGTACATGTATAAGATTTCTGGAGCTCACTTCAATGCTTTTATGCATAGGAAGCAACAATAATGGTCAGCCAGAAATATTTGTCCCATTTTGAGTCCTGTCCCAGCAGGTCCAGGACTGCTGGGCCACTATGATATATATGAATATCTGTATTACAATGTATGTATTATTATACCAATTGTATTTTTTCCAGGCAGTGGAGCCTAATCTCAAAGCTCCTATATTACAATGTGCTCTGGGTTGCAAGACATCTTCAAGACTTAGAGCCCCTGAGTGCCCACCAACCCATCCGGCATGTTGTGTATCAATAATAGTTTTTTTTTCTTGAAACATTAACTGGTAAAAATAATACTTTTGTGTTCCAGAGTGGTGTGCAATGATCACAAACTGTCTCACAAAGAAGTCAAGCTTCAGATGCATTTATGGTTATTTTGAACCGAGAATACCCAGCTATTTCTGAACTTTATCTTCTGTAATTCCCTGCAAATCTTAAAAGTTCATTGGGGTTTGAGGATTTATAAGTGTTAGAACACTTCAAGTCACTTGTTAGTGAATAAGACCCCATTACCTGTTATTGCTTTCCTTCCCCTGACAATGTCTCTCGTTTTCAGACCATCCTACTTCAAACTGGTCAGTCCATTTGTTGGGTCCTTCCCAGACTATTTTTCTTAAGACACCTGTCCAGCTGACATGTGTGGTACATGCCCCTCATCATATGTTCCGAGTGGTGTGGAACATCTCTGGGGTACATCACAAGGGCAGGATGGTGGCTATGGAAGAACCTGGTGGGACCTGGACTTTTCTGAACCACATCTCAATTCCTGGACACCGAGACACCTGGGACCACGGGGAGACTCTGTCCTGTGACGTTTGGTTTCATTCTTCCTCTACCAGTATCCACAGAAGAATACAAGAAAAAGGTTTGGAAAAATAAATCTATCCCCTTAATGATATTTAATTATTACAAGTGACAGTTAAAGTAAAATATCTGTCCTGTATCCATAACTACGAATCCATTCCAGCAACTCTAGACACAAAGCATAATTAAACCCACCCAGGAAATGGAAAATGTTAAAGGGACTCAAACTAAGCATTGCATATACTGTCAATGTAGAGAATAAAAAATAATGAAACATATTTACATTATGTTAGAAGAATTGCAAGCGAATGAGAAATGTTTTATATGAGTCTGTGGAGTCTCCTGCTTGTGGCATCACTTGTGGCTTGATGTGCAAATGACCTAACTTCCAATGGGAAATGTGTAATTTGCAAATCAAGACACATGGTTATGTCATAAGTAGGAGTCGACACAGACGCATTGTCTTTTTTTATGCATTTGCTAGCAATCCTGCTAACACAATCTACTGTATATGTCATTTACATGATGTTTTATTTTCTATATTCAGAGCACAAGAAATGTTAAGGTTGACAGTTCCTTGAAAAAGTGTGGCTGGGGCTTTGTCAGAAACAGGCCAATACTGGGCAGAGCCACCACTTATCAATATCTCCTTGTCTTTTTCTGTATTAAAATAGAGTTGGTGTTCGATAACTGCCCATTGTACTATGTGGAGAAACCTTGTCTTGACTGCACTGCGGTCTGTGTTTTCTTGGTCTCTTACAGCTGAAATCCACGGACAATTTGTTGCTAGATGTTCATACTTCTTGATTGCTACCTTTATGGGAGAACTTCTGCTGTTGCTGGCTCTTTCTGTTCATCTCACCATGAATAACACCAGATCCGGTAACTGACAATTGCATTTTGTCCATTATGTCTTGGTCATATGTAGCATATTTGAGATGATTAGTGGTAAATGAAATGTTGGTGGCAATAGAGTCTGCTGGGCATACCCTCCTAAACTTTCTCCACATATTTTAAAGACTACAAAGTACTTTTTATATTTCAGGAAGTAAAGTACCTAACAGAGTAAATAAACGGACAGATGAAGACATCAATACGGAGGTACTGTATCAAAAATACAGAGGTACTATTATCTTGTAATAGCAGAATATAAATAATTTGTTAAACTAGCTTGCTTTTTAAATATTTTCCATTGCTACATTTGGTTATACCAGATACTTTTTTTTTTTTTTAAAGATACTTTTGACCAATAATTAAACAAGGGCTCAAGATGTTTGCACCTGCCTGATGGAGCTGTACAAGTAAACAGGGCTCAATAAGGTGCTTTCTTTGGATTGTTTTACTTAAAGCATTTCTTTTCTAAAATTCAATTTGATTTTTCTCCTTTCATGCATAGAGCTAATTTTGATGACTCCAGTGTAGACTCTGTTATGGACTTAAAGTCTTCCTTGGGTTTTTAATTTTCAGGATGGAGTTGTTTATTTGCAACTGAAGTTGAACTATTCCGATTATGGAAAAGAGTAGCCGGATCCTTCAGATTAAACTTGGATTCTAGAAGAACGTCAACATTCTTCTCAATAGGGAATGAAACGACATGGAATTCTTGACCTGTTACCAAAGACTTGTATGTCGAGTTTGCCCAATGTACAAAATGTCAGGGCAGAATATGATGGCCCTTTCATGAAACATGTCCGCAATCCAATTATAAGAATCTGTTAAATGTACTAAAGATACTTATTGATATTAAAACCAAACATACCTTTCCTTATCCAGATGACTTGTTCGGTGAGCTTTTTTTTTTTTTTGACATGACCGTGTGCATTTTTTACATTTTTTTCTATCTCGACTAAATTTGAAACATTGTTCAATAAAGATTTTTAAACTTCTATATATTAAGTGTTTTTGTTATTTTCTTTTCGAATAATGGTGCCACCTAGTGGAAATTTACTGTTGAATTGTTTCTTTGTTGTAGCTTTCCATCCTGGCATAATAACAGGTTCCCCCTGTATATAAATCTTTATTTCTTGTGGCATTAGCCAAATGGACTTGAAAAATAATACCATGAAGCAATGCCTTAGTGAGGACAATAAAGAGTCTCAAATTATCATTATACATGCAATGTGCACATATGTGGCCCATGGAGCTGGTAAATGCAGGAATTCTCCCCCAGACATACTCTGGTGGTGACTGGCTCCTTATACCCTGCTCTGTGCTTTCTCAAACTGTGGGGAATGGTTTGCTCGGAGTGGATCTTCATTTGTTGACCACAAATACCAAGTACATTATAGTTTGCATGTTATTATAATGATATATTATAAAGTACATTATAGTTTGCATGTGGATACTATAATTATATATTATAAAGTACATTATAGTTTGCATGTTATTATAATGATATATTATAAAGTACATTATAGTTTGCATGTGGGTATTATAATGATATATTATAAAGTACATTATAGTTTGCATGTGGGTATTATAATTATATATTATAAAGTACATTATAGTTTGCATGTGGCTATTATAATTATATATTATAAAGTACATTATAGTTTGCATGTGGCTATTATAATTATATATTATAAAGTACATTATAGTTTGCATGTGGGTATTATATATTATAAAGTACAATTTTAGTTTGCATGTGGGTATTATAATGATATATTATAAAGTACATTATAGTTTGCATGTGGGTATTATAATTATATATTATAAAGTACATTATAGTTTGCATGTGGATACTATAATTATATATTATAAAGTACATTATAGTTTGCATGTGGATACTATAATTATATATTATAAAGTACATTATAGTTTGCATGTGGATACTATAATTATATATTATAAAGTACATTATAGTTTGCATGTGGATACTATAATTATATATTATAAAGTACATTATAGTTTGCATGTGGATACTATAATTATATTTTATAAAGTACATTATAGTTTGCATGTGGATACTATAATTATATATTATAAAGTACATTATAGTTTGCATGTGGATACTATAATTATATTTTATAAAGTACATTATAGTTTGCATGTGGATACTATAATTATATATTATAAAGTACATTATAGTTTGCATGTGGGTACTATAATTATATATTATAAAGTACATTATAGTTTGCATGTGGATACTATAATTATATTTTATAAAGTACATTATAGTTTGCATGTGGATACTATAATTATATATTATAAAGTACATTATAGTTTGCATGTGGATACTATAATTATATTTTATAAAGTACATTATAGTTTGCATGTGGATACTATAATTATATATTATAAAGTACATTATAGTTTGCATGTGGATACTATAATTATATATTATAAAGTACATTATAGTTTGCATGTTATTATAATTATATATTATAAAGTACATTATAGTTTGCATGTTATTATAATTATATATTATAAAGTACATTATAGTTTGCATGTGGATACTATAATTATATATTATAAAGTACATTATAGTTTGCATGTGGATACTATAATTATATATTATAAAGTACATTATAGTTTGCATGTGGATACTATAATTATATATTATAAAGTACATTATAGTTTTCATGTGGGTACTATAATTATATATTATAAAGTACATTATAGTTTGCATGTGGCTATTATAATGTTTGTTTCTGGTCTTATATGTTTGTGTTGCGTGAGATTACAGGTTATTTTTCCACGTAGTCAAAAGAAGCCACAGTTTGACCAAGTATCGTGCAGACTAAACAAGAAGCATACTACTTCTATACATAAACACACAGGAAGTGGCAGCTTGACACTATTTGCCCAGATGGTGGTTTTACCTGTCTCTTGCAAAAGCAGATTGCATTTTAGAGTATTTTTGTACGCAGACTAATTTTATATTCAGTGGAAACCCCCCCCTCCCCCCCCCCCATCCACGGTTTCACACAAGAATTCCCCCCAAAACACTCCAAAATCTTGTGAAAAGCCTTCCCAGAAGAATGGAAGCTGTTACAGCTGCAACGGGGGAGGAGGGTGGGGGGCAACTACATACTAATATCTATGTATTTAGAATGTGACTTCCTAAAACTCTGTTGGTGAAATGGTCAGGTGCCCAATACGGTTCTCCATATAGTGTATATAGATCAAAAATAAGATGTGCATGAATAAAAGTAATCATACACAATTAGGTTCATTTGAATATTACCGACATGTTTGAGGATATATAGATCATGTGTGTATCTAATGCAGTGTGTTTCTAATTTATCATGGCAACAAGTGTTTCACATTCCCCCGAGGTCTATCCGTTTCACAATGAAGTGATAAACAGGTATTCATTACGCCTATGGTTACCGGCATCCGCTACGTGCCAGATCAATGGTCGCGTAGTGGATCAGGATGTTTTCTAGGCCCCCAACGTCAGCATATCTGCCAACAGTTGCAGTGGGCAGGTTGGGTAACACTTATTTCTTTCACTTAACCAGCTGTAAAGTTAATTAACTCTGTTGGAAAAAAAAATATTTCTTGCTTCTAATTCCTTCCTCTGCCCCCACATTACACCTAGACGACTGGGCAGTGTACCCAGAGGTGCCACGTCCTGTGTGCAGTACAAGAATAAATACTACAGGTCACTGCTGGTTATTTGATGTAATTGTGGTTTGGTAACTGCATGGAAGATATAATCTGTCATTTTACACACAAAGAAATACCCGTCACCTTGGAAACTGAAAAATAGTTTTCAAATATATTATTGGAAGCTAAAATCTATTTTTAGTTCTTGGTTACAGGCAGGGGAATGTGCAGGCAGAGACTTACTTGTTATTTTCCATTTTGTTTCTGAAAGTTCAGTTCCTGACAACGTTCTAAAATGTCACCCAAGTGTGTTATTTTATGGAATTTTAGAATTAACATGGATATCTAATTTCACAGGACGGAGAGATTCACATTAAAGCTATCCAGTGCTGGACTGAATGGTTAGACCGTGAGTACATTGTGACATTCACAATACATTCTCTGCACAGGGGACTGTTCTTTTACATATTGTCTAAAATAAATTAAAATACTACTATTCTTGTTTAGTTGATTAATTTTTAAATTACCAACAAATCTGTACTGGTATATATGGTACATAGGAGGGATAATACAAATCAATTCCACCCTTTGAACAGAATCTGCCCATAACTTAAGAGTAAGCGAAATGCGTTAGTTGAGTCTTTTTGCTAAACAGCATAAAAGTAAATCTTTGAATCATATTGTATAGCTGATCATTTTCCTGGTTGGACTATACCTGATCTAAAGTTCTCTAGCAGCAAGGCACCCCCCCAAAACTAAAAGAAGCTTGGGCAATTCAATTTTCGTTTTTTCCCTAGTAGAGTGAGTTGTTGTTGATTTTTTCCACTAGGAGGATAATAATGTGAGCTGCAGAAGGTGCACTGAAGAAACTCAAATGGGTTTGAAGAGAGAGAGGTCTTGTAAGACGAGGAAAATACATGAGGAGCAGATACTGTGCTGGACAGTAAATATTTAAAAGGGTGGTTATGTATAAGGAAGTGTAAGTCGAGTGTTCTAAATGTCTTACATGATGGTAATCGCTTCCTAAATGGACCAACAAATGGCAGACTAGGAACAAGGAGCAAGAGGTGGGCAGTGGCAGTTAGGATAGATTGGAATTGGTTATTTGGGGGATGTGGGAGTGGACCACAATAAGGTAGCAGAGATGGGGGGCAGAAGTGAGGGATTTAGGATTTTTAGAAATGCAGAACGCAGACCAAGCCATGTTTCATAGGCTGACTAAGGACCAAGTCAAGACGTAGCTAAGAAAAATGTATTGGATGAAAGAGATTGGAAAACATCGAAAGTGACGGCAGAAACGTGGCCCATCCAGTACATGTACATATCAGTGGGAGCCAGGTTGCAACCACACCCCAGCGCTATAGCAGTAATATTTATTTGAATTCACCAACCACACAATGTGAATGGGATATGTTGAAATACATAAATGGGCACACTACAGGGCCAGGGGAAGCTAAGGGTTAAATAGAAGTAGACAACACTACAATATGCTCCACCTCTGGGTGGATTATTCCTGTCTTTATTTGGCTATTACATCTTGAGAAGGAGGGGCTCCACTTTCTACATCTTAATGTGAACCTTTCCGTAACATCAATTTCTAATCTATATCTGAGGATCGTCTGTCTTGCAAAGACATGAATCTGTTAATACTCCTGCTGTGTACGAAAGGTAGGGACATGTCCATGGAATTCCGCGCTTTATGTGAATATTACCTCTTAATCTTTCCAATAAACATCTGTTCTGAGTTATTTTTTTAAAAAAAACCTTAGATGATCTTTAATCCACTTCTATATATTCTCTAACTGGCACGTTGTTGTTACGGATGAAATTAACTTATTATGCTAAAATATTTTTTTATTATTTGGGATATTTAAGAGACCAGTATCCCCTTTATATTGTATATTTTAATATTAGTAGATGTGCTGCTTAGCCCAAGTGCAAAATCTTTTTTGACTAAATTTGATATTGTCGTACTAATTAAATCATTTCAGAGCCATTCTTGGCAACAAAACTCAACACTTAGTTACAAATACAATAATGTAATACAATAATCAAGTCAGTTTATTTACCTATATATATATATAGTTTCTTATGTCTAAAAAGTTGATTTCAAATAAAATATGTACGATACAATCAATTACAAACATCCTAAAGAGAAGCTAAACTGAAATTAGGTAAATTAGCAAATTTTCCGATAATTTAGTGTTTTAGGTCATAGTCAGACACTTTACTATAAAAGTTGTTTTCACATTTGTCCCAACCAGCTAATACTAACACATCTTTCTTTAAATCTTTTCAAAAAGTTGTTAGGTTTATTTATAAAAAGACCTACAAATTCAAAATAATAAACAGATCGTTAATAGATACAAATAAAGTAAAAATTCAGAATGTCAGGGATTCCACATGAATGAAAGGATACATGTCATTTTTATTGTTTAAGATTTTGATCAGAGAAAGTGAAGAGGAAAAAACTAACCACAGACACCTTGAGTTGGGGAAAAATACACAAAATGAAATTAAAACTCATTATCTACGTATTTACTTAATTTAATTTTAAGCAACTGATGTCAAGTCTAACCTATTGATAAAAGCAGTTCTTTAGTCATTTCTGTTAAAAAAGAAAAATGGCTGGTCAGGTACAGAAATGCCCTTGCTAGTGACTTACGTTTTTCAGAGAAGTAAACTTCAATGATTAAAACACATTGGCAAATAGTCTGTTCTGATGGAGCTGCTGATAGAATGTTTTTAAATCATTTTGCAGAATTTAAAACAAAATGTATTTTATTTGTATAATGTACATTCCTGTTCTTAACCATTCTCCCCATTTTTACTACATGCAAAAATTTGACCCTCGAGTAACATTGGCATTTAACATATTCCCATATATCAGACTATACCAAAAACCCAGGAATTTTTCACAAGGACTAATTGGTAGTCCAAGTGCCACAGATGTTAATGTCGGTCTTCTTATATACCTTTTTATATTTTTTTGAGATACTTTTTTTTTTTAAAGAAGTTTTTCGGATTTTACATTAGAATACAAGAAGTACTAAATATATTAATGATGGTTAATATGATGTATAAATACGCTGCATGTTTACCTGGGTGGGGATGGACACTCCAGGTCTGGGTCAACCTCCACACGTTGGGTTCAAATCAAAACCGTACCAATCTATATACCTTTTTTTATTTTGTAGCGTTATCTGACGGGATGTTTCTGTACCAACCACAAGAGACCCTCTTTCTGGGGGTCAACAGCACTGCAGAGATTTCCTGTAAATCCAAGGACATCTGGCTGGGAAACAACTTTTACTGCTGGTACTATAGAAGAATAGAAGAAACACCAACATTAATAATTAATTGTCGTGATAAGTCGACACACCATAAATATTCAAGTAGCTCTGTTGATGGCTCCACCAATAATCTTCAAATACGCAACGTGCAGAGGAATGATTCAGGAATATATTACTGTTTATTTAATCTTTACCCAGAAGCCCCCATTGGTAATGGGACAAAGCTAATAATAGGTAATACGTTATGGAATAATCAAACATACAAAACTACCAACACATCCTAAAGCACTGTACATTATATCCGAATAAAATAACATATTAATAACCATAATAATACAATAGTGGGGTTTTTACAATATTTATTTCTTGGTATCTGTAATAATACTTTTTGCGGTCTATACAAAATGTATAATAATCCATTCAAGTTTCTATCAAGTAGAATCATTGCTCTCGACTGTACTCTCCAACCAATAATACTTCCTGTATTCAGCCCCCCCATTCCCATACCTCCCAACATTTGAAATGGCCAAAGAGGGACGGGTTTTTGTTTTGTTTTGTGAAGAGTGGCTTAAAGTGTGGCTATAGGTGGAGCAGTTTTAAATTAACAGCAAAAATGTGTGTTATATAAATTATATTTATTTTATAAAATGAAATCTATAAACCCATTTGCTGCAGTTTAAACCCACATAATTGTGGGTTTTATTACCCCGGAGCTCTGTGATACATCAACATATTCTGGGTTCCAAGAAAAGAGGGATTTTGGTCCAATACAGGCAGGGCCACTTTAAGACCTTAGTGGGTCCTGGGCAAAGTTTTTAGCAGTGGGACCACCTCAAACCCAATTTTTTAAAGTTGCATTGTAAAAAAAACACTGAGTGTAAATATAAACTTGTTAATATCACATTCAACTATTTGTATATGTAATAAAAATGTTATTGAAAAATTCTTGTTTTTATTCCCTTTTTCTGCATCCACATTGCACCTAATGTAACACAGCACCATACAGTGCCCATAGCACTTGCCATTGATCTATATTGCCCTCATATTGCACCTGCTCAATTTGGCATGACACAGTGTCAATTTGACCCACAGAACATACCACAATGTGTCTATGTCCCACAGAACTGCCCCTGCAGAACAAGCCACAGTGTCACTTTGCCCCATAGAACATGTTATTTTGCCCCAAAAAACATGCCACAGCATCACTTTGCCAATTAAAATAAGCCACTGTCGGGTACCAATTAACATGCCACAGTCACTTTGCAATTAACATATGTAACGGTCACTTTGCATATTAAAATATGCCACCGTTTGTTTTGCCCATTAATATGCCAGTGTTATTTTGCCATTAATACGCCACAGCCAATTTGCCCATTAGTATGCCAGTATTATTTTGCCATTAATACGCCACAGCCAATTTGCCCATTGATATACCAGTATGATTTTGCCATTAATATACCAGTATGACTTTGCCATTAGTAAGTCACTTTGATTTTGCCATTTAATATGTAACAGCCAATTTGCCAAATAATATGCCCCCCCTTCCCCGGTACTCACCTCCTTACTGCTCCATGTCTCCCGTCGTCTACTCTGTGCAGTCTTCCCTCCTGCACGGAGGAGGGAAATAGTCAGCTGATATGATGTACATACACATCATATCTGGTGACAGGTGATAATGATTTTGTTTTAACTTTTTTTTGTTCTCGGCAGCCGCATCCGAGCAGTGATTCGCTGCAGGGATGCCAGTGACACCCGTAGCCCGCGGGGGCCCCCTTAACCCAGTTTGCCCATTGGTTATAGCAGCCCTGAATATAGGGGTTGTCCCTCCTAAATATGGACAATTTGTTGGTGTGCCCTCCCTC
This sequence comes from Pelodytes ibericus, assembly GCA_036172795.1. Lineage (NCBI taxonomy): Eukaryota > Metazoa > Chordata > Amphibia > Anura > Pelodytidae > Pelodytes > Pelodytes ibericus. The sequence goes on along the minus strand of CM069868.1, from coordinate 45,764,576 downwards.
CTCCAATCTAAAACATTCACCACAAATCTGCACGTGTAATATATACTAACTTCACCTTTTAAGCTGTGGTAAAATATCCTCAGATCCTGAGCCCCAGAATATTCCCAACTGCTGCTGCCCATATCAGCCATGAACCCCCAGAATGAAATGTAATACCTCCCTATTCCCCTGCAGAACTCCACTGTGACCTTCATAACTTGCTCTCTATGGCTTACAGCCATACACAGCTTATTTATCCCACATTCCATCAGTTTCCTTTTACTTGCAGAATCCTGGTTCTCTATATCTCAACCCATTAATTACTTTCACTTTCTATTTTTTTCCCAGGCAGTTCCACTTCAAACAGCTCAGTCCACGTGCTGGCTCCTTCCCAGACTCTGCTTTCCAACACCCCCGTCCAGCTGACGTGTGTGGTACGTGCCGCTCCTCACGTGGTCCATGTCATGTGGAACATCTCTGGGGTACATCACAAGGGCAGGATGGTGACTATGGTAGAGCCTGGTGGGACCTGGACTTTCCTGAACCACATCTCAATTCCCAGAGACACCTGGGACAGCGGGGAGACTCTGTCCTGTGACGTTTGGTTACATTCCTCTTCTATCAGAGTCCATCGAAAACCAGGTAATTAAATACATAGACAAAAAATATTTTTCAGGGTTTTGTTTAATCCTTTGAGTCTTTAAGAAAAAAAGAACCCATGCTTTGTACCAGGTAGTATAATTGATCTAGAGGTATTAAAAAGTAAGCAGAAATTATGTTTACAATATGCAGTAAATACAGTGTATATGATTTTAAAGAAACACTTTTTAGGAATATTAATGTGTGTTTATTGCAAAATGCTCAATATTCATGATTGTGTCTCCTGTGTCTTACTCAGCCGAGGTCCTTGGAAGCTTCTTCTCTGCATGTTCCTTCTTCTTGCAAACCGCGGTGACCGGAATTATTCTTCTAATCATGGTTCTCTCTGTGCATCTTGCCCATACGTACATTCCTTGAGGTTCTGTATTTTCCCAATCATTGACAGATAAACAGGCTTTTGGAGCAAGCTCAGTGTATAAAACCATGTCATATTTTTATAGTCACATTAAACGCAACACAATATACCCACATTAATAATACAAACATACTGGTAATAAAAAAAAACACATACACACTTACTATACACACAGACAACTACAGTTACACACACAGACAATGAAAATACATGCAGCTGGATTCACAAACACGGACACTACACCTCAATATATACCTGCATTCACAAAACAATACGCCCAATATACATTCACAAACACCCGCATTAACACACACTGTAACTGCATCCTCAAGCACCACTGCATGTACATGGGCACCTCAGTACACTCCTGCATTTACACAAACACATACGAAGGCACACATGCATTCACACAGACTCCGCACAGCGTTTAAATACATACACACCGACATACAAATACAAAGTTGCATAGCAGCAAGAACATGGATTATTTTTTTTATAAAATTGACATCCATTTATAGGGGTATGGCTTATTATCGGGACCGTAAGGTGCAATGCAACGCAACTTCCAATCTTCAACAACCATGCTTTAAACATATATTATCCATATCATTTTGCCTTGCCTATAGGTGTCTTTTAATTGTCTTATCACAGAGACAGATTGGACTTCACTCTTTCATCGGCACAGTTAGTTATGGACTAGATAAAACCATGAACGCTCAAGTTGCTGCATGGTTTCTGCTGTGCATTGTATAATATATTGTCCTACAAATTTCCATTTTGTACAAAACTTGGAAAGCAAGGGAGACGCAGTAACAGTTTATATGGGTAATCTCGTAAAGCTGTGATTTTTCCTATATGTTGACTTTTCAGGGAAACATCCCATAATTTTCTATCGGTTTTGGATATTTAGCTTATTTTGATTACATGCAGCGTTTGTTCCTGCAGCATTCTTGTTTGTGTGTATTATTTGTGAAGGACAATCTCTTATCAGAGCCCCCTTTGCTGGATAAAATAGATATGTCATTGTTATTGCAGTGTGTTAACCAATGGAGTGTTTGTGAATTAACTGGTGAGAAAGTTCAGTAAGACATGTGCATGGTGAAAGGACTAAAGTTTCTAAAGTTTGCCAATGATCTTTCAGTATAGCTGGTACCCTGCTGGTCATGGAACCTGAATATCCCATTATCATCTACAATGTGGAGATTTCTGTTAGAGCAGGAAGGAAATTTAATGTTACGAGAATTTGCACACTGTGTTATCTTCCGTACTACACTATTGTACACCACACTGAGCTGGATTCGCACGCTGCTTGGCTGAACTACGGTTTGGATTTACACAAAATCACACCTACAACAAACCCTTCTCTGCCTCTAACTTTAGTCTATTAATTATATTTTTGGTGCAGGGTGATAAATGTTAGCAGCATGCAGAGTGTTAAACAAAACTGTTTTAGAAAAATTGTCTCTTGTGTCTATTAACCCATGTTTGTAAAAAAAATATATATATTTTTGGTTTATTTCTGACCTAATATTAAAAGCAGCAAATTAAGATATTTATTCTCTCTTCTCTCCCTACCACCAGAAATGAACTTTTTATTTTTGTCAATTGTGCATGCCACACACTTATTCAGGAGTGCTATGTTGTGGTCCCAATTTTTATTCCACGGTGTTTAAATAAATGAAGATTGCAGACTTCTTAAGCAGAGAGGCACATGCTCAGTAGTGCTGCCACGCTCCATCTTTAGCCACACCCACTGCATCCTCCACAAATTGGGAGATATGCGTGTGGATTTGTCAATCGGCTTAAGATTTGTAATTACCTTGCTTTTTTAAAAGACTATCTAAGACATTAGGTTCAGTCATGTTTATCATGAAGGAGAGAACATTAGAAAGCTAAGGAGAAACCCAACAGAGAAAAACACCCAGGCACTGGACTATCATCTCTGTAAGTTAAATTTTTTTTTAAAAAAAAACCCTCTCTGCAGTGTAAGGTATGCCTAATCTTTTCATCTTAAAAATATGTGAACTGGTTAAATCGTAGGCATGGCCGCTTTTAGATCCTAGTGGGCCCTGGGCAAAGTCTTTAGCATTGGGCCCCCCTCAACCCAATTTTTCGCATTGTAAACAACTGTATGTAAATGTAAACTTTTTAATATTAAATGCAACTATTATCATTTCACATTCAACTATTCGTATATGTAATAAAAATGTTATTAAAAAATTGCATTTCTTGTTGTTATTCCCCTTTTCTGCACCCACATTGCACCTAAATGACACAGCACCATGCAGTACCCAGAGCACTTGCCATGCACCTATATTGCACCCACAGCACTTGGTTTGCACTCATATTGCACCCACACAATTTGGTATGCCACAGTGTCAATTTGCCCCACAGAACATACCACAGTGTCACTTTGTCCCACAGATCTGGACCTGCAGAACAAGCAATAGTGTCACTTTCCTCCATAGTGCATGTTATTTTGACCCACAGAAAATGCCACAGTCACTTTGTCATTAACATATGCAACAGTCATTTTGCCTATTAAAATATACCACCATTAAATATGCCAGTGTTATTTGCCATTAATAGGTCAGTATTTTGCCACTGTTGGTATTATTTGGCCATTAAATTGCCAGTGTTATTTTGCCACTAAAATGACAGTGTTATTTTGTCACTAAAATGACAGTGTTATTTTGTCACTAAAATGAGATTGTTATTTTGTCACTAAAATGACAGTGTTATTTTGTCACTAAAATGACAGTGTTATTTTGTCACTAAAATGACAGTGTTATTTTGTCACTAAAATGACAGTGTTATTTTGTCACTAAAATGACAGTGTTATTTTGTCACTAAAATGACAGTGTTATTTTGTCACTAAAATGACAGTGTTATTTTGCCACTAAAATGACAGTGTTATTTTGCCACTAAAATGACAGTGTTATTTTGCCATTAATATGCCAGTGTTATTTTGCCATTTATATGCCAGTGCTTTTTTTTTTTAATAAGCCAGTGCTATTTTATTAATAAGCCACAGCCAATTTGCCCAATAATGTTGCAGCACTATTTTGCCATTAATATGCCACAGCCAATTTGCCCAATAAAATGCCAGTATTTTTTAACCATTAATAAGCCACAGCCAATTTTCGCATTAATATGCCAGTATTATTTTGCCATTGATATTCATGCCTGGTATGCAATATATGTCTCTAAGAACACCTTTCCATACACATCCCATTTTCCCCAGTGTCAAGGGTAACCATGATCTGTTAATAAGCTACTTTATAGGAAATGTCTCATTTGTATATCAGCCAACAATATTAAGCCATAAGCAGAAGACAACACAGGCACACTTGAAATATATTTTGCATTTAATCTAGGAATTTATTGTAATTCTGTTAACACAATGTATAGATCCTTTTTCATTCTTTACATTCACAGTAAACATTATATTTAGGTTAGTCCTTCTAACATGCCTCATCCTGCGAGAGGCGGAGAAAATAAATATAGAAGTAAACTATAAACATTTTTGCATTTGGTTCAGTCTGTGGTTCTGATTTTTCTACTGTCGGGAAAAAAAAGCCCCCTTATTTTGCAGAAGGAGGGGTTCAAATATCCGCATCAAAACATTTCCATAAAATGAGAGCCCTGGTAATTATTTCTTCATTTTAACGTATATCTGAAGACCATCTTTGATATCACAGACATGAACCTTCTCATTTTACTGTGGTTTTCTCAAGGTAGGAAAACGTATCGAATTCCATTTATTTTATCAATTCTATCTTCATGTAGCAGAAGCTAGATACTGTCAAATAAATGTACTTGTGCAATAGGTTAATGAGTTACTTTTTACTTTAAATATGTCCGCTTATTTGCTAGTGTTTCAGATAAAATAGTAGATAGTAAGTTGTGTAAACCAACAGTTACTTATTAATGTTTTAAATGTTTTGTGATGTTTAGTTAGAACACAATATTCCAAGTAGTACAATTACTTTACCCCTTTTAAATTTGGCACAATTGGTTGATTATATGAATTGCAATATACAAAACACATAATATAGGAAAGAAATAATACTTTTCTAAGGATTCCTCAATCCCACACTAGAACTATAGAGATAAGAGTTGGTGCCTTCTGCCTTCACTTAGAAGGGTTCTTTGAATTGACATGCTGAGGGTGGATTTGTCTTAAAAGACACTGATACACATAGGGACGAGAAGGAAAACATGTAGCTTGGCAGAAATTTATATTTTTATTAAGATACACTAAAAGTGTGGGGGGGGGGGGGACTACTGATTTTTAACTACTTATTGGATGCTAGTATTGTATGCCATTTCTGTATCGGCCATTGGTGATATTGCTCAACCTTTTGTAGCCGTGTAGCTGCCAACCTGGTTTCTCCCATTACATCTAGAGCAATGCTGGATTCTTATCTGCCTGGAGAGAGCCACCTCTAGGTAACCCTTATATGAATTGTCCAAAGCAAAATTAAGCTCACTTGCCTCATCAAAACAGACTCAATCAAAACAGTGTGAGACCCACACCTCACCTACTCTTTTATGTAGTACAAATCAGTCTACTGCTACCAAAACCTTTTTGTGCAGGTAGGAGGTCCAGCTAACTCATGGACTGAAACAAGACAAAGAGAAGCCTACAACCTCAACTATGTGCAAGCAGGGAAAAGAAAGGTTGCAACAAATGTATAAACATAATAAAAATGAATATATGAATTGGTTGAAGCAAAATTAACTCACCCACCACACCAAGGCACAAAACCATTAAATACTGCTAGCAAAACCTTATTATGAAATGAAAAATATGGATGGGAAAGACAAATGACCGCAACAAAAAGCAATACATTAAATTACAATACATTAAATGTTTCATATTAATATAACATAATGAGATATAACAATGAGTCATCAATAAGCTGCCTCTTTATATTACTGTTAAGGCAACTTCTGGAACAGTTTATTAGCAGGAGTCAGTGGCTTTTTTCCAACCCATGGCTCCATGTAATAATAGGGGGCTGGCCCATGCACATTCCCAGTTAATTTTAGGAGCCAGTATGGTAGCCCTGGCATCCCCATGCAATGTGAGGGAGTGGGAGCATTGGGATAGCTCCACCATTTTTTTTTTTTTAAATTTAGGGTTAACCAGTTCAGTGCTGTAAGGAGCACCGTTTGTGTTCCTGACTGCACGGAAAGGGTTATTGTACAAATTGGCTGCATTAAGTAGCCAATGCACATTTAGGTTGTGCTTTTTGAGGAAGTATTTAATGGGTAAAAATGTATGGTATAATCCCAGTGTAACTTGTAAAACAAATAAAAAAGCACCTACACTTTGAGGTTATGGCTGCCATTGGTTTCATGTGACTGCTCCACTTTTAGCACACTGCTTCAGAATTGATTTTCACAAATAACCTCTGTGTATTATTACTGTATAAATATTTATAAATTTTTTATTTTACAGTATTATCAGCCAACATGGTGCTGTACCAGACCCAGGAGATCCACCTTGCAGACATTGGAGGCACTGCTGAGATTTCCTGTAAACATGAAAAAACATGGAAGGGAGACAATATTTTCACATGGGTTCATAAGAATATGGAAGGAACAGCCAGAATTATTTTAACTTGTGTACACAACAGACATAGACACAAATATTCCTGTATCACAAAGGATGAATACAGCACAAGTTTAAAGATATACAACATGCAGAGACATGATGCAGGAGTGTATTACTGTGTTCCCCGTACAATAGGGATTCATTTGAAGACTTGGACAACTCTAGTAGTGCAAGGTAATACATGATATGATATTGGCAAATAATAAAACATGTTTTGGTGTAATTTATAGTTTTCTTATAGATCGGTCTAGAGATATGTCCTACCTACCAACAACCTGGCCAAAAGTTTGGCTATACTCCAGGAGGCAAGGATGTAGCCAAAAGTGGTTATGGATACATGACATCCCCATCTGGCATGTTGTGTATTGATAATAAAAATATTTTTTTTTCTTGAAACATTAACCGGTAAAATTAATACTTTGTTTACCAGAATGGTATTTAATGTTCAAAAACTGTCTCTCAAAGAAATCATGCTTCAGATGCATTTATGATTATTTTGATCAGAGATGTCCAACTATGGCCATGGATACCGAGCTATATCTGAACTTTATCTTCTATAATTCCCTGCAAATCTTTGAAGCTCATTGGGGTTTTACGATTTATAAGTGTTGGCACACTTCAAGTCACTTGTTAATGAATAAGACCCCATTACCTGTTATTGCTTTCCTTCCCCTGACATTATCTCTCATTTTCAGACTGTCTACTTCAAACTGGTCAGTCCATTTGTTGGGTCTTACCAACATAATAATTTACTACTAATATAAATAATTTGTTAAACTAGCTTGCTTTTTCAATATTTTCCATTGCTACCTTTGGTTATACCGGATACTTTTTTTTTTTTTAAAGATAATTTTGACCAATAATTAAACAATAAGGTGCTTTCTTTGGATTGTTTTACTTAAAGCATTTCTTTTCTAAAATTCCATTTAACTTTTCTCCTTTCATGCGTAGAGCTAATTTTGATGACTCCAGTGTAGACTCTGTTATGGACTTAAGGTCTTCCTTGGGTTTTTATTTTCAGGATGGAGTTGTTTATTTGCAACTGAAGTTGAACTATTCCAACTATGGAAAAGAGTAGCTGGATCCTTCGGATTAAACCTGGATTCTAGAAGAACGTCAACATTCTTCTCAATAGGGAATGAGACGACATGGAATTCTAGACCTGTTACCAAAGACTTGTATGTCAAGTTTGCCCAATGTACAAAATGTCAGGGCAGAATATGATGGCCCTTTCATGAAACATGTCCGCAATCCAATTATAAGAATCTGTTAAATCTACTAAAGATACTTATTGATATTAAAACCAAACATACCTTTCCTTATCCAGATGACTTGTTCGGTGAGCATTTTTTCGACTAAATTTGAAATATTGTTCAATAAAGATCTTTAAACTTCTATATTTTAAGTGTTTTTGTTATTTTCTTTTGGAATAATAATGCCACCTAGTGCAAATTTACTGTTCATCTGAATTGTTTTTTTCTTGTAGCTTTCAATCCTGGCATAATAACAGGTTTTCCCTGTAAATAAATCTTTATTTCTTGTGGCATTAGCCAAATGGACTTGAAAAATAATAATATGAAGCAACGCCTTAGTGAGGACAACAAAGAATCTCAAATTATCATTTAACTTGCTATGTGCACATATGTGCCCCATGGTGCTGGTATATGCAGGAATTCTCCTCCAGACATACTCTGGTGGTGATTGAGGAAGCACAGAGTAGGGTATAAGGAGCCAAACTGTGGGGAATGGTTTGCTTGGAGTAGATCTTCATTTGTTGACCAAAAATACCAAGTACATTATAGTTTGCATGTGGCTATTATAATGTTTGTTTCTGGTCTTATATGTTTGTGTTGCGTGAGATTACAGGTTATTTTTCCACGTAGTCAAAAGAAGGCACAGTTTGACCAAGTATCGTGCAGACTAAACAAGAACGAGGCCCCCAAAGTCGGCATATCTGCCAAGAGTTGCAGTGGGCAGGTTGGGTAACACTTATTTCTTTCACTTAACCAGCTGTAAAGTTAATTAACTCTGTTGGAAAAAAAATGCATTTCTTGTTTCTAATTCCTTCCTCTGCCCCCACATTACACCTAGACGACTGGGCAGTGTACCCAGAGGTGCCACGTCCTGTGTGCAGTACAAGAATAAATACTACAGGTCACTGCTGGTTATTTGATGTAATTGTGGTTTGGTAACTGCATGGAAGATATAATCTGTCATTTTACACACAAAGAAATACCCGTCACCTTGGAAACTGAAAAATAGTTTTTAAATATATTACTGGAAGCTAAAATCTATTTTTAGTTCCTGGTTACAGGCAGGGGAATGTGCAGGCAGAGACTTACTTGTTATTTTCCATTTTTGTTTCTGAAAGTTCAGTTCCTGACAACATTCTAAAATGTCACCCAAGTGTGTTATTTTATGGAATTTTAGAATTAACATGGATATCTAATTTCACTGGACGAAGAGATTCACATTAAAGCTGTCCAGTGCTGGACTGAATGGTTAGACCGTGTGTACATTGTGACATTCACAATACATTCTCTGCACAGGGGACTGTTCTTTTACATATTGTCTAAAATAAATTAAAACAATACTTTTCTTGTTTAGTTGATCTGTACTGGTATATATGGTACATAGAAGGGATAATACAAATCAATTCCTCCCTTTGAACAGAATCTGCCCAGAACTTGAGTAAGCGAAATGCGTTGGATGAGTCTTTTTGCTAAACAACATAAAAGTAAATCTTTGAACCATATTGTACAGCTCATCAGAAGCGCAGCCTCATGTTCCTGGTTGGACTATACCTGAGCTAAAGTTCTCTAGCAGCAAGTCACCCCTCAAAACTAAAGGTAGCTTGGGCAATTCGAAGCTTTCCAAGTCTCGATTTTTCCCTAGTAGAGTGAGTTGTTGTTGTTTTTTCACTAGGAGGATAATAGTGTGAGCTGCAGAAGGTGCACTGAAGAAACGCAAATGGGTTTGAAGAGAGAGAGGTCTTGTAAGACGAGAAAAATACGTGAGGAGCAGATACTGTGCTGGACAGTAAATATTTAAAAGGGTGGTTATGTATAAGGAAGTGTAAGTCGAGTGTTCTAAATGTATTACATGATGGGAATCACTTCCTAAATGGACAGGCTAAGAACAAGGAGCAAGCGGTGGGCAGTGGCAGTTAGGATAGATTGGAATTGGTTATTTGGGGGATGTGGGAGTGGACCACAATAAGGTAGCAGAGAAGGGTGGGGGCCAGAAGTGAGAGATTTAGGATTTTTAGAAATGCAGAACACAGGCCAAGCCATGTTCCATATGCTGACTAAGGACCAAGTCAAGACGTAGCTAAGAAAAATGTATTGGATGAAAGAGATTGGAAAACATCGAAAGTGACGGCAGAATCTTGGCCCATCCAGTCCATGTGCATATCAGTGGGAGCCAGGTTGCAACCACACCCCAGCGCTATAGCAGTAATATTTATTTGAATTCACCAACCACACAATGTGAATGGGATATGTTGAAATACATAAATGGGCACACTACAGGGCCAGGGGAAGCTAAGGGTTAAATAGAAGTAGACAACACTACAATATGCTCCACCTCTGGGTGGATTATTCCTGTCTTTATTTGGCTATTACATCTTGAGAAGGAGGGGCTCCACTTTCTACATGTTAATGTGAACCTTTCCGTAACATCAATTTTTTAATCTATATCTGAGGATCGTCTGTCTTGCAAAGACATGAATCTGCTAATACTCCTGCTGTGTACGAAAGGTAGGGACATGTCCATGGAATGCCGCGCTTGATGTGAATATTACCTCTTAATCTTTTCAATAAACATCTGTTCTGAGTTATTTATTTAAAAAAAAAACCTTAGATGATCTTTAATCCACTTCTATATATTCTCTAACTGGCACGTTGTTGTTACGGATGAAATCAACTTATTATGCTAAAATATTTTTTTATTATTTGGGAGATTTAAGATACCAGTATCCCCTCTATATTGTATATTTTAATATTAGTAGATGTGCTGCTTAGCCCAAGTGCAAAATCTTTTTTGACTAAATTGATAGTCGTACTAATTTAATCATTTCAGAGCCATTCTTAGCAACAAAACTCAACACTTAGTTACAAATACAATAATGTAATACAATAACAGGTCAGCTTATTTAACTATATATATATATAGTTTCTTATGTCTAAAAAGTTGATTTCAAATAAAATATGTACCATACAATCAATTACAAACATCCTAAAGAGAAGCTAAACTGAAATTAGGTAAATTAGCAAATTTTCCGATAATTTAGTGTTTTAGGTCATAGTCAGACACTTTACTATAAAAGTTGTTTTCACATTTGTCCCAACCATGTAATACTAACACATCTTTCTTTAAATCTTTTCAAAAAGTTGTTAGGTTTATTTATAAAAAGACCTACAAATTCAAAATAATAAACAGATCGTTAATAGATACAAATAAAGTAAAAATTCAGAATGTCAGGGATTCCACATGAATGAAAGGATACATGTCATTTTTACTGTTTAAGATTTTGATCAGAGAAAGTGAAGAGGAAAAAACTAACTACAGACACCTTGAATTCTTATTTACCCAATGAGTGGAAAAAAGTAGTTGACAGTTGAGTTGGGGAAAAATACACAAAATGAAATTAAAACTCATTATCTACGTATTTACTTAATTTAATATTAAGCAACTGATGTCAAGTCTAACCTATTGTTAAAAGCAGTTTTTAGTCATTTCTATTTATATTTTTTTGAGATGCTTTTTTTTTTTTTTTTAAAGAAGTTTTTCATATTTTGCATTAGAATACAAGACGTACAAAATATAAATATGGTTAATATGATGTATAAATACATTGCATGTTTACCTGGGTGGGGATGGACACTCCAGGTCTGGGTCAACCTCCACATGTTGGGTTCAAATCAAAACCAATCTATATACCTTTTTTATTTTGTAGCGTTATCTGACGGGATGTTTCTGTACCAACCACAAGAGACCCTCTTTCTGGGGGTCAACAGCACTGCAGAGATTTCCTGTAAATCCAAGGACATCTGGCTGGGAGACAACTTTTACTGCTGGTACTATAGAAGAATAGGAGAAACACCAACATTAATAATTAATTGTCGTGATAAGTCGACACACCATAAATATTCATGTAGCTCTGTTGATGGCTCCACCAATAATCTTCAAATACGCAACGTGCAGAGGAATGATTCGGGAATATATTACTGTTTATTTAATCTTTACCCAGAAGCCCCCATTGGTAATGGGACAAAGCTAATAATAGGTAAGACGTTATGGAATAATCAAACATACAAAACTACCAACACATCCTATAGCACTGTACATTATATCCTAATAAAATAACATATTAATAACTTCAATAATACAATAGTGGGGTTTTTACAATATTTATTTCTTGGTATCTGTAATAATACTTTTTTCGGTCTATACAAAATGTATAATAATCCATTCAAGTTTGTCTCCATGGAGTGATAGTTCTTTATTGTTGAGTAGAATCATTGCTCTTGACCGTACTCTCCAACCAATAATCCTTTCTGTAGTCAGCACACCCTTCCCATACCTCCCAACAGTTGAAATGGCCAAAGAGGGACAGTGGCTTAAAGTGCTGCTATAGGTGGGGCAGTTTTACATTAACAGCAAAAATGTGTGTAATTTGTCGCATCATTTAGATTATATAAATTATATATTTTATAAAATTAAATCTTTAAACCCATTTGCTGCAGTTTAAACCCACATTATTGTGGGTTTTATTACCCCGGAGCTCTGTGATACACCAACATATTTTGGGTTCCTAGAAAAGAGAATCACCAACAGAAGAAAAGAGGGATTTGGGTCCAATATAGGCAGGGCCACTTTAAAACCCTAGTGGGTCCTGGGCAAAGTCTTTAGCAGTGGGCCCCCCTCAAACCCAATTTTTCTAAAGTTGAATTGTAAAAAACTGTATGTAAATATAAACTTTTTAATATTATATGCAACTATTTTAATATCACATTCAACTATTTGTATATGTAATAAAAATGTTATTGAAAAATTCTTGTTTTTATTCCCTTTTTCTGCATCCACATTGCACCTAAATGACGTAACACAGCACCATACAGTGCCCATAGCACTTGCCATTGATCTACATTGCACTCATATTGCACCTGCACAATTTTGCATGCCACAGTGTCTCTATGTCCTACAGAACTGCCCCTGCAGAACAAGCTACAGTGTCACTTTGCCCCATAGTACATGTTATTTTGCCCCACAGAACATGCCACAGCATCACTTTGCCAATTAAAGTAAGCCACTGTCAGGTACCAATTAACATGGCACAGTCACTTTTCCATTAACATATGCAACAGACAGTTTGCCTATTAAAATGTGCCACAGCTTGCACATTAATATGCCAGTGTTATTTTGCCATTAATATGCCACAGCCAATTTCCCCATTAGTATCTGCTGACAGGTGATAATGATTTTTTCTTTTTTAAACATTATTTTTTTCCCCCGGCCGCCGCATCCGAGCAGTGATGCGCTGCAGGGATGCCGGTGACACCCGTAGCCCGCGGGGGCCCCCTTAACCCAGTTTGCCCATTGGTTATAGCAGCCCTGAATATAGGGGTTGTCCCTCCTAAATATGGACAATTTGTTGGTGTGCCCTCCCTCCTCCAATCTAAAACATTCACCACAAATCTGAACGTGTAATATATACTAACTTCACCTTTTAAGCTGTGGTAAAATATCCTCAAATCCTGAGCCCCAGAATATTCCCAACTGCTGCTGCCCATATCAGCCATGAACCCCCAGAATGAAATGTAATACCTCCCTATTCCCCTGCAGAACTCCACTGTGACCTTCATAACATGCTCTCTATGGCTTACAGCCATACACTGCTTATTTATCCCACATTCCATCAGTTTCCTTTTACTTGCAGAATCCTGGTTCTCTATATCTCAACCCATTAATTACTTTCACTTTCTATTTTTTTCCCAGGCAGTTCCACTTCAAACAGCTCAGTCCACGTGCTGGCTCCTTCCCAGACTCTGCTTTCTAACACCCCCGTCCAGCTGACGTGTGTGGTACGTGCCGCTCCTCACGTGGTCCATGTCATGTGGAACATCTCTGGCGTACATCACAAGGGCAGGATGGTGACTATGGTAGAGCCTGGTGGGACCTGGACTTTCCTGAACCACATCTCAATTCCCGGAGACACCTGGGACAGCGGGGAGACTCTGTCCTGTGACGTTTGGTTACATTCCTCTTCTATCAGAGTCCATAGAGAAATACCAGGTAATATTATCCATCCCTAGTATGGAACATCCGTCTTAAAGGGTGTTCAGAAATGTTCTGTACAATATTAGTCCATTTGGAAAAAGGTTTTGTAATATTTACGAAACAGCTCCTATTAATAACTGGTTGGAAATGTGCTAAGCTATAGCTAACTTAATCTTAGCTCTAAATGCCATATTAGATCATTGCATGTTGGCCTGTTTTGTAGCTGCCGTACATGAAGGATTCATAGCTAGATGTTCAAACCATTTCATACCTGCCCTGGTTGGGATATTTCTGATGTTCTTGGCCCTCTCTGTTCACCTCATCTGGCGTTACAAGCGACCAGGTAAGATATATATTCTCTGATTGGATGCTAAGGTGAAATATTTCAGAAATGGAGGTGATTAACGTGACTGTGCATGGATAATCCTGTGACTGTGCATGGATAATCCTGTGACTGTGCATGGATAATCCTGTGACTGACTGCATGGATTATTAGCAGCCAGGGTTGTATTATTGCTCATTAATGGGACATTTGGAAACCGTACCAACTTGATAATTGACATATGGGACAGATGCCCAGACTATAACACTCTCCGTGGTACTGAAATACAAGTATTTCAGTACCTCCTTTTTAGTGTTCTCCTCTGGCACCAAAGACCTCTCCTAAGCCCTGAGATATATTTTCATGTCAACAAGAATTGGATACATTGTTTTTCTGTCATGCTCGATACTGGCTTTGCTCTCCCATTGGCTGCCTGCTACTCACACACAGCCAATGAGAGAACTTTAGAATGTAACCAACCAAGACTTTCTGAGTATGTGGCTGCTCTTAGTCGGACATAGAAGCTTAAGGTTATTCTGAGATATATACACGCTGGGTTATCACCCATAAGAAATGGCAACTACGTATTAGGAAATCTGTCCCTGGGTCGTAATATTAACCTGTGCCTACCTGTGCCAAGGCTTTGTAAATGTTTGATATCCATTTCCCTCTACCTAAATTCATTCACATGTTTTATAATTTAGAAAGAGAAGATGATGGCGCAAGCACGCATGACTCATTTTCACAGGTAATATTAATATTATTACATATCAGTACAGTAACCCCAACCACCCCATTCCCCCCACCCCGATAGAGCTGGGTCTAAGGAACCTGACCTGCAGGTGCTTCTTCTATAGTTGTAATGCGGTGGGAGGTAACTGAAACAACAGGTGCACAAAGGACATTCGAGAGAGAATGTTCTAAAAAATAAATGTTTTAACCAATTAGACTGTAAATGAAGCTTGAATTAACATGTCAAAATCGCCAATATCAGGATCGTAAGGAAGACCTGAGACCTTTCTAAATTGTTTTGTGGTAAAAAAAGATAGAAAAGGGTTAATGTTAATGTAGTTCAAGGTAAAAAGTAACAATGAATATTGGATTATTTTTCAGGAAGGAATTGTTTATTCACAACTGGACGTGTATTATCTCACTCGTGGAAGGAATTAGCCCTTTATTTTCTACTTAACATCAATGTATATTACCAAGCGCAGCAATTTTTGTATAGACCTCAAGGAACCCTGAATAAGAATAATAAATATATATTTGTTTGTGTATTTAGTTGACCTCTTATCGACTTACTGCTTTTCTTATCAACTGCTATTTTAGTTGTTCTGTTTCAATTTAACCTGGTGTAGATTAAGAGAATTATTGTTACAATGTTTCCTTATGGAATACTTCCATGAAGAAACAGACAGTACGTCTGTAAAATGCGTAGGACTAAGTGTGGACTTCAGTTGTTCCTATAGCACATTGCTTTTGCTTCTGGGTTGTCTTACAACAAGGGTTCAACATTCTTGGATGAACATCCTGTAAGTACCCCGCAAACATGGTGGTGGTGGTGGAATATTAACATTAATAAAATACTGCACAATTTTGATATGTGTTGTGGATTTGAGTAATTAAAAAATACTTTTTAGACAATACGGCAAAGATTTAGGCCGATCAAGAGAGATTTGTTATTTCTGGAATGGGAGCCTGTGGAAGTCCTACACTTTTCAATATGTTTTATTTTTTTTGGAGAGCTCTCGCGTGCTTTCTGACCTTCATTATTTTATTAAATTGCAAATGACTGAGCGGCCAGTGGGCTTCAATGATACACTTGCATATATGGAATGATGCAATGATCCTGCATACATGGAGGCCAGAACTACAGCAGCTAAAATATATCCAATATATAATTTTATTGCTGGGTAAAATTATCAACAACATAATACAATGAATTCCAAAACAAAACAACTAATGCATAGTAGAATCCACACAAAATGGAACCCTAACAGGCATTTATATTTCGTCATGAATAGTTGAAATCCTAAAAGTTACTTCTTCCCTGCGCATCTCTTGGCACAAGAAACATAACCAGTTGTCTGCCAAAAACAAAAACAAGAACAAGAAAATAGCCCATGCATGTGGCTGTTCCTTGCTAGCAGAAAGAGGGGGTTCAAATCGGAAACCTCCTTCATCTGAAATTTTCTAAAGGTAAAATGCAAAATTCATTCCGTTGGGAAAAGCGTGGCTCACGAAATGTACGGGACTATTACGGAACCGATTAGCAATCTATGATGGGGTGAGGATATCACGTTGAACATGTTTTTTTCTTCTTTGGGTTCTTCATCTGTCGATCATTAAAATAATATATGGTTTACCATAAATTTTCACATTATTTTTGCACCTTTTTGTTAGTAATACAAAAAATATGCTTAGAATATGTGTACCTTTTGTAACTTGCATTTCTGCAAAGGGTATTGACATGTTTGTTGAAAATGTCCCCACCCGTAACTGTATTTAATATATATATAACTTACCTTCAACAACAGCACATCTTAGTATGGTGTGTTTTACAAAACTTACAATATTACAAATCAGATATGTAATTAATTTACCTTCTGAGAAATGTCTTAATGGGTGAATGTCTTACAGTCCTAATGATAATATTTCAGGCTGAGAAAGTAATAGCTTTCATTCTGGACCAAAGCTAATGTGTTCTCAACTAGGGAAATTTTCAATTAATAAAACTGCGAAAAAAAATGAAATAAACATCAATTGAAATTTGAATTTTATCATGAGAATTATGTATCACCCCGTTTACAATAATACATGTTTATAAATATTTTTTTTTTCATGACATGAATGTATATTCAAATCAATTTTTGTGTTTTGACAGTTGGATACTGTGCGTAAGCAACTTTCATTTTACAGCACTAAGTATTCCTTAATTTAAAGACTAATTTACTTATCAGCCATACTTGTCGCTCGGGGATGGGACTCTTCATCACGGCTGCTTCCGCGCAGCCGCTTCACCGCCGACTCTGCAGCACAAGACAGATCGTCGCTGGAGATTTCATCGAGGGACATTTCATCGCTAAAGGTAAGTATTTTACTGATTTTAGTTTGGTTAGAATTAGGGTTTAGGGGGTTAATTTTAGTATTAGGGGGTCGGGGTTAGTATTAGGGTTTAGGGGGTTCATTTTAGTATTGGGGTTCATTTTAGTGTTTGTATTGGGGTTTAGTGTTTAGTGTTACTATTGGGGGGGGATCATTTATTAGGGGGGGTTATTTTCGTTTTACTTTTAGATTTGTGAGAGCTGACAGTTCAGCGCTGAACTGTCAGCTCTTACATAGCTACAGCCGCGGTGAAACGGCCGCGTTATTCTTCATTGCTGACAGTTCAGCGTTCTAACTGCCGCGCTGAACTGTCAGCCAGGAAGATGCGGCGCGGAAGTGTCCTAGACCCTTGTCGCTCACCTGACCTACAGATACTTGGTCCATCGATTCCACCATATCAGTCCCATGACAGACGTGGAAGCAGCTAAAGAACATCTTATTCTTTTTTTTTCCCAGTGGTAATTTCCAGTGTAGTTTTGTACCAGCCCATTAATATCCACTCAACTGAGATGAATGGGACTGCGACCCTTTTTTGCAAGTCCAATGAAGGTTTAGAGGGACACTTACGTTGTTTGGCATCGGAAGGTTTGGAAACTGGAAGACGCGCCTGGATTAATTCAGGATTGTCTGAATAGCCAGGATGGAAAAAAATTCTCATGTTCTTCTATAGATACTCGTACCGTTAGTATGGACATACACAATGTGCGGAGAAGTGATTCTGGAATGTATTACCATGCATACTGGTTATCAGTAGAGAAGAGGCTCTTGGGAAATGGGACAACTTTAATTATAGGAGGTAATGTATTAAACATGTAAAGTAGACCAGTATATTTAAGAAGTACTGTAGACAATACCTTGGAAGATGAAATTTCCCTGGAAGCCATTTTGTATCTCGGAAGCCATTTTGTCCTACTGACTCCATTTTGTATGCCTTCTTCCATGTTTGTCCTTTGTGATACCCAAAGAGAGTGAGAGGTTAATGTGGAAATTGAGGGGGACGTGTACGTGAGTTCTGCTTCTACTGTTGGGATATTTCACAGTTTGGGGCTCGTCCGGGATCCCAACACCTCGGAACCAGGATCCAGACTGTGCAGACCTACCCTCTTCTACCTAACCTCAAGAGCTCATAATAATTGGGTAGAAGAGACGGGGGTCGGCCTCTGGTTGCCTATCTGAGTGACGGGATCCATAGAGTTGAGTGTGTGAATACTTCATCGCTTATTCAACTCAAGAATCTGGGCCTGGTCTCCTTTCTTTGCCTCTTCATTCCTGTGTGAAGTATCCAGGGAGAAATTGACCATTCACAATATATATAACCAAAATACCACATGAAAATGACACTGTTACTTATCAGTAAATTCATATTAATTAAATCAGCGCTGCTAAGGGGTATGTATCTACTATAATTACCATGCCAGTATATTTTATATATTTAACAATGAGTTAACACTGCAACAAACTAACATACAGACAACAAATAAGGACTTAATAAAACCACACAGTGTAATGTAAAATAAATATTTGGAGGAAAGGAATAAAATCAATATAAATTTTATATAGCACTCTCAAAAAAGATGGAGACACATGCAGGAGTAATATATATATATGTATACTCCTATTACGTGTGCTTTGAAAAATGGTCACGAAAATCTCAATTTACAATGATGATTCCTAGCACGAATATATATAATATTAAATAACTGTTAAATCTTAAACATAGCATTTATGCTTTATCTATATTTTTTGGACATCCTCTTGTTTTCAGACAGTTCCACCTCAAACAGCACCATCCATCTGATGGGTCCCTCCACACATCTCATCCCCAACACCCCTGTCCAGCTGCTGTGTGTGGTACGTGCTGCTCATCAGATGGTCCAGTTGATCAGGAACATCTCTGGGGTACATCACGAGGAGAGAGTGACGGCCGCTGAGGAAACTGGTGGGAGCTGGACGTTCCTGAACCACATCTCAATTCCCAGAAGCACCTGGGACCGCGGGGTGAATCTGTCTTGCAATGTTTGGTTCAATTCATCTCCTGTCAGCGTCCACTCGATAAAAATACAAACAGGTTATATTTTAGCCATATGTTAATTGATTTATTTTTATAGAATATATATAGAATTTATGCAAGGTTTGGTTTAAAGGGCAGCTGTTGTAAAAAAAATAAACTCTGTTTAACCCCTTAGTGACAAGACATTTTCACCTTGACTTTCACTTGGTCACAATGGCTGTTTTGACATTTCTGGGGTGTTTGTGTTTAGCTGTAATTTTCTTCTTTCTCACAAACTGTACCCACACAAATTATATGTTGTTTTTATCGTCATAAGAAGGGCTTTCATTACATACCATTATGTTCATCATATCTTATAATTTACTACAATAAAAATCATAAAATACAATGAAAAATTTAAAACATTTTCTAACTTTGACCTAAAATATAATTTACACAAATACAATCATTAAAAAAAGACCCCGTCTAAATAATTTCTAAATGTTGTCCCAAGTTCAGAAATATGCATGTTTCTATATATTAACCAAAAGAGAGTGTAGGCATTTTAAATATAAATTATTTAATGAAAGATTCAGGGGGCAGACATCTTAGGCCAGATATTCCGACCCATCTGACCCAAGATTCAAAACAAAAAGGCAGATTTCTGACAGAGCTATACAGACACAGAGGGCTCCATAAGTAATATTTGTATTCTTTTATTAAACCATTGCTATTTAAAATATCTACACTATGCAATCTCAGTTAAACAGAATGTCTACACTATGCGATCTCAGTTAAACAGAATGTCTACACAATGCAATCTCAGTTAAACAGAATGTCTACACTATGCAATCTCAGTTAAACAGAATGTCTACACTATGCAATCTCAGTTAAACAGAATGTCTACACTATGCAATCTCAGTTAAACAGAATGTCTACACAATGCAATCTCAGTTAAACAGAATGTCCACACTATGCAATCTCAGTTGAACACCATGTCTACACTATGCAATCTCAGTTGAACACCATGTCTACACTATGCAATCTCAGTTGAACACCATGTCTACACTATGCAATCTCAGTTGAACACCATGTCTACACTATGCAATCTCAGTTGAACACCATGTCTACACTTTGTAATCTCAGTTAAAAAACTCTAGACAAAATGTGCTTATGTTTCATTAAAGATGGCACGAGGTGCTGACATTTTTCTTCTGTTAAGCCTTCTTGTTGAAGGAAGGTCTAACCCAAGATTCCAAACATGTCTGTCTCTACATATCACTGTATGGACCAAAGATGGCTCAGTAGGATATTTTATTCTTTTATTAAAGCAATTGTGGAAATCCTGAATACTATGGATAATTCTTCGTATATTTCTCCATGTCAGTTATAAAGAACATAGAAGGAACCTGACTGAGGTTTCGGTTTAAAGGGTGGAAACATTTGCTTTTTCAACACAACATCCTGTCTGAAATTAGCAGTGACAAAGTTGAAGAGAATTAAAACAGAAACTAAAGTTATATGAAGTGTTGTTTGTGGTTAGTGACCGTGGTCTGCAGCTGTAAAGTAAATGTTAACGAAGAATTTCCTATACATGACTTCCAAAGGCCAAAGCACTAGCACTTGAGAATAAGAATCTACATGGCATATTCGCAAATCACCGAGCTCAACTCTCCTCCAATCAAACACCTCCCTTATATAGCCTATGAAGGAGGCAGGATTAGAACACTGGCATCTCCATGCCAAGCTCATTCTAATTGCAACAGTCACCTGCCTGTCTCAACTTCTGCCTGGTAAAAGAAGGTTCTGGATGGACCAAGTATAGTCAACTGACAGTAATCTTGCATGTCCGTCATGGCCCCAAATATCTCCATCACTTGGAACTTCAATTTCTGAAACTATTAGTAGAAGAGTAATATTTGGCCCTTAGTCTCCTAGATTTGCATCCCAGGCGCCTGTAGACAGATAATCCTCAAGCATAGAAACATAAAATGTCTCACCGTAAGATAAGAGCCGTTCGACCCATCTGGTTTGACCAACGACTGTCTTAAAAAAAAATCCTTTGTCCTTGGCCTTGTATCTAGGATACCCTTATGCCTATCCCACACATGCTTAAACTCTTTCACCATATTAACCTCTACCACTTCTGCTGGAAGGCCATTGCAAGCATCCACTATCATCTCTGTAAAGTAATACTTCCTATAATGAATTGTAAACCTTTGCCCCTCTATGTCTCACCTTTTATATAAAAGAAAATAAATGGATGAATTGCTTTGTGTTCCTGACTCGGGGGAGCATATGTGGGATATGGCTGAAAATAGGCAGGCCAAGCACCAAACAAGTTTAAATCTGTCCAAAAATGGGCAGAACTCACCAAGAGATACTCGCCTCCATGACCTCTAGGCTCATTCCATGACTTATGGCTCTACACGATTCTACAGCCTTATTGCCCCTTCCCTTTTCACCCATGCTGGACTTGCCTCAAGCTGGCTTAGAGGTACCGGAACTTATGACCTCTGTCTTATTGTACCATACCCAATGCATAGTATCAAACACTGCGTACATTGTTGGCACTATATGAATTTTAATGATGAGCCAGGTTAAGCAGGGGGCAGATCACGGATATTTGAAATCCCCTGATACCTGCCTGGAGGTCAAATCTTGATTAATCTTTAGTTCTCAGCATTTCCAGAGCAATGTCGGAAATCTCGTTTTTGTTTTTTTTCAGCTGTGTGATGTTCCCTGTGAAGGTAAACCGCAAACCCTTCTCTTGATGTTTATCTTGCACTGCAGATAGCCTGTATATGTCTTCTTGAGCTGACATTGCAACATCAGGATGTAGCCCGGTGCCTTTCAGCTCCTATAGCTAGATATTTACACTGCCGTTCAGAGAAGTCGTATGCCTATCTCTCCAAGATCATGAAGCTTTACATTTTACTCCTGTGGTCTAAAGGTAAGAGAGATAATTTTACATGCACTGCTCTGTCAACAAATAATACAATCATTTCGACAGCAACGAAATTTGCAGTATCTGAGAGCAAAAATAAATGACTGGCTTTCTGTAGCTGCTGTGTTCTACAATAACAATATAGATCGTGATTTAATTATAAAGGACCATCGCTGGTGCCGTCCAGTAGGCAATGGGTGTCGGAACAGAAGGGGACAAACTGGAACAAGAGCTAATGGTGGTAGAAACATGGAAGACACATTGTAGTTCCAGGATATGGCTCAGCTGTGCTTATAGTCTGAAAGGAAGAGGCTAATAATTTAATCGAGAGGTAAAAGCGGAGAACCAAGGATAAGAGTCAACATTATTCATGGTGGACTTTTACTGGACTCTGTGATGAAGAATTTAATAACGTTCTTTGTAGTGCCTACGGCGTAATATATATTACTAGAAAGCGTGTGATTGGCTTTCTGGAAATAATTGTAGGGTAAAAAAACAAACATACCGCAGTGGTTAGAAAATACATCGGCGCACATGGTGGGAGGGCCACAATCAATGCATGCACCATTTTTGCACAGAAGCTCCAGTGTCGGAGGTTGGCATGGATGTGATTTCGTTCATTCATTAGTTTTTATGTGAACCCAGATTACGGGCTGATTGATTGTATAGCCTGTTGGGACAAGTCTTGGGATATCTTCCAGATAATTCAACATTTAAACACAGTTTATTAACCCTTTTATTCAGTGTTATCAGATCGGATCCTTCTGGACACCCTGTATGTGAATACTAACGGAACAGTGAAGATCTCTGTGAATATCAATGATCTGCAGGTGAAGAATAAAGTGTTTTGGTACAAAAAGACATGGCAAGTTGATGAAGTGCCCAGACTAATTACAGATTGTACCCGCGGGGGGAATATCCAGAAATATGGATGTAAATCTGATACAAACAGAGCCACACTGGAAATATACAATGTGCAGAGAAGTGATTCAGGATTATATTACTGCTCTTACCTGTATGGGAATCAACGACACATTGCTAGCAGTACAATTCTAATTGTTGGAGGTGAGACATGAGATAACAGCAGTTAGTTACATGTTTTATCATATATCATTTGAATATGATAGTATTAACTTGTTATTAGCATATAATTATAGTGGCATTTATTTGTATTTCTTTTATTTTGAAATTCAAAAATCAAGAACAGTACTGGTGCATGGAATGATATATATACAAATACAGAAAGCAAGGAAGATATACAAAACAGCATTACATCATATTCCGTCACGTAGCTTTGTAGTAGCGTAATCTTCGTATTTTTAAGTTCCATGGGCCAGAATAGGTATCAAGCTCTCATTCAGTACTCAAATTGGAACTGGAACAGCTTGGGTACATGAGAGACTGAAAAACAGTAGAAAATACTTTGATAGTATACAAAACAAAACAAGCTAATATATAGAACACATTTTCATTCATATTCATTCCAGTGATTCTGTTCCCGGGGTAGGGTAAGAGGGAGGGGGTGGCGGGTCCAGGCGAGAGCTAGTCTAGTCAGCACCTCTTTTTAATATCTAAGGGGCCCAAACCGTTTGATATCTGTTGAACTGACCCAATCTACCATAGTAACCTGCCTCCATCCTACATTGACATTCTATTTGATGTATGATCTCTGGCCAATGATTTCCCCCTTTTTTTCCCTCAGTTTCTGACGACGCATATTTTTGCCGCTGTCAATATATGGATCATTAAGCTCCTCTGGTTATTATTTCCATGTATCTGAATGTTAAAAAGAAAGATTTTTGGTTTCAGGTTAACTATAATGTCCATCAGGTCATTCAACAAATCCTGGAGACCGAGGACTATAGGCTTCAGGTGTTTACATTCCCACCAAATATGCACTAGGGAGCCATTGATCGATTCGTATCTCCAGCACAGAGCAGACACTTCCGGGTTGATCCTCTGCAAACTAGTCGGAACCATAAACCATCTCATGTTAATTTTGTGTTGCAATTCCATCAAATTTATACTATGGGTTTTTTTTTTCGCTGGGAGGTCCCGCTCCCAGCTGGTCCAAGGGATAGCCTTCTCACATGGCTGCAAACACGGCAGAAAGTGGGATACTCATGACACAACTTTTTATTTTTTTTTATATGCTTTGATATTAATTCACTTATTGGTCCCTTCTCCAGGGTTATGGAGATTTTTTTTTTAAATCTCAAATAACTGAAGACTTTCCTTGGAGGGAGTTTCCGACTAGACTGCAATAGACCAAACTGGTTCAGTATGCCCTGAGGTGCTGTATCTGCTACTGTAGTGATATTGTTGAGTTTCCAATTTGATAAATTAATGTTTCCTATATCAAATTCTAGAGTCTCTATTGGGGTATCCAGGGGAATTTGACCCAATATTCCCAAGAATATTCTTTCTTATGGTTGAACAAAGATCTTTGATTATTGGATTTTTAAAGGAGCATTGTTTACTCCTCACTCTCTGACTCCAGAACAAGTTAATACGCTCCATTTGTCCCGCATCTGACCTTTCTATTTCCAACCAGTTTGGCGGAGTTGTTGATGTGTTATCCCAAGCTATTGCATGGGCTATCATACAGACATTGTGCAGACAGTGAACATCAGGGAAGGTAATACCCCCAGGAATTAACATCTTGTTGCAATAGTTTTAACGCAATTCTGGGTTTTTTACCTCGCCAAATGTACTCTGTAGCAAACTCGTGTATATAGTTTAGGGTAGTCAGATCTACTTGCAGTGGGATGTTTCTAAATAAATAGGATAGCTTGGGAATTATATAGGCGCAGTGGCGTAGCGTGGGTTGTCAGCACCCGAGGCAAGGCAAGTAATTTGCGCCCCCTAACCCGTGGATTTTAGCACTCGAGTCTCTTCTACTAGATTAGTTAAAGAAACCCTTACCCCCCAAGCACATGTATTGTTTGTTATGAAAATACTTATGTAATTAAAGTAAAATGCATCTAAATACAAGTTTATTTTCCAACACTTTATTGAGTGCGAACATGCATTACACACATTCTCCACATTTTCAGCAGGTCTATGAATACAAATATACACATGTAGTAACCTAGCATGGGCCATGCTATTATATGTCGTCTCACAACCATCGTAAACGACAAAAAATATCAAGAACAAAAACTAAACATCAAAATGGAACCATACCCTGGAGATGATCCAAGACTGGGCTAGATGGAGCCAACTTCCTCAATCCTGTACCTCTAATGTTACCCCCCCCCCCCCCCCACACACACACACACACACATATGCCATAATTGTTGTGCCATTCAGATGCCAGTAATATTGTAACTTTCGGATGCCAGTAATATTGTGCCAGTCAGAGCCCAGTAATATTGTGCCAGTCAGAGCCTAGTAATATTGTGCCAGTCAGATGCCTGCAATATTGTGCCAGTCAGATGCCTGCAATATTGTGCCAGTCAGAGCCCAGTAATAATGTGCCAGTCAGATACCAGTAATATTGTGCCAGTCAGATACCAATAATATTGTGCCAGTCAGATACCAGGAATATTGTGCCTGTCAGAGCCCAGGAATATTGTGCCTGTCAGAGCCCAGGAATATGGTGCCTGTCAGATGCCTGTAATATTATGCCAGTCAGATGCCTGTAATAGTGTGCAGTCAGAGGCCAGGAATATTGTGCCAGTCAGATGCCTGTAATATTGTGCCAGTCAGATGCCTGTAATATTATGCCAGTCAGATGCCTGTAATATTATGCCAGTCAGATGCTTGTAATAGTGTGCCAGTCAGAGGCCAGGAATATTGTGCCAGTCAGAGGCCTGTAATATTGTGCCAGTCAGATGCCTGTAATATTATGCCAGTCAGATGCCTGTAATATTATGCCAGTCAGATGCCTGTAATATTGTGCCAGTCAGAGCCCAGTAATATAGTGCCAGCCAGATGCCTGTAATATTATGCCAGCCAGATGCCCAGTATTATTGTGCCAGCCAGATGCCCGGTAATATAGTGCCAGTCAGATGCCCAGTATTATTGTGCCAGTCAGATGCCCAGTATTATTGTGCAAGCCAGATGCCCAGTAATATAGTGCCAGTCAGATGCCCAGTATTATTGTGCCAGTCAGATGCCCAGTATTATTGTGCCAGCCAGATGCCCAGTAATATAGTGCCAGTCAGATGCCCAGTAATATAGTGCCAATCAGATGCCAAGTAATATAGTGCCAATCAGATACCCAGTAATATAGTGCCAATCAGATGCCCAGTAATATAGTGCCAATCAGATACCCAGTAATATAGTGCCAATCAGATGCCCAGTAATATAGTGCCAATCAGATGCCCAGTAATATAGTGCCAGCCAGATGCCCAGTAATATAGTGCCAGTCAGATGCCCAGTAATATAGTGCCAATCAGATGCCAAGTAATATAGTGCCAATCAGATACCCAGTAATATAGTGCCAATCAGATGCCCAGTAATATAGTGCCAATCAGATGCCAAGTAATATAGTGCCAATCAGATACCTAGTAATATAGTGCCAATCAGATGCCCAGTAATATAGTGCCAATCAGATGCCCAGTAATATAGTGCCAGTCAGATGCCAAGTAATATAGTGCCAATCAGATACCCAGTAATATAGTGCCAGTCAGATACCCAGTAATATAGTGCCAATCAGATACCCAGTAATATAGTGCCAGTCAGATACCCAGTAATATAGTGCCAATCAGATACCCAGTAATATAGTGCCAGTCAGATGCCCAGTAATATAGTGCCAGTCAGATGCCCAGTAATATAGTGCCAGATACCCAGTAATATAGTGCCAATCAGATACCCAGTAATATAGTGCCAATCAGATGCCAAGTAATATAGTGCCAATCAGATACCAGTAATATAGTGCCAATCAGATGCCAAGTAATATAGTGCCAATCAGATGCCAAGTAATATAGTGCCAATCAGATACCCAGTAATATAGTGCCAATCAGATGCCAAGTAATATAGTGCCAATCAGATACCCAGTAATATAGTGCCAATCAGATACCCAGTAATATAGTGCCAATCAGATACCCAGTAATATTGTGCCAGTCAGATACCAGGAATATTGTGCCAGCCAGCCCCCCCCCCCCCCCCGTACTTACATGAAGCTGCTCCGTGTCCCCCGCAGTCTTCCCTCTTGCACGGAGGAGGGAAACAGACACCGGATGTGACGCGACGTCACATCCGGCGTCAGTTTTTTTTTTTTTTTTTTTCAGCCGTCGCATCCATCGGATGCGGCTTGCCGGAAAAAAGCGTTCACAAGCGCAATGCGCTGTGAACGCGGCAGCAGGGGCTGGGGGCCCACGGGACAGCTGCCTTGGGGCCCCCCAGGAGTAAATGGGCCCAGGGCAGCTGCCCCGTTTGCCCCGCGTTAAAGACGGCCCTGGCGGCCACGCGGCCGCATAGGGCTAGTGCGCCCCCCCAGATATTGCGCCCGGTGCGGCCGGCCCCCCCTGCACCCCCCACGCTACGCCACTGTATAGGCGTTCATCACTTCGACTCTACCGAGCCAAGATATTTCTGTACCTTTCCAGTCATAGTGGCATTTATTATAATAAGGATAATAAATTATTATTGTCTGTACATTTGTATAGTTATAATGTATAGCTGCATGTATGTGTACTATTACACTGCCACAGCGTTTATTTCTCTATTTGCCTTTAAAAACAGGCTTAGGAGGCAGGTGTCCAGGGTGAGGGACACTTGTTAATATTGTCAGCCAGTCCTGACGCATTTCAGGTCTCTCTCTCTACCTTCTTTCACACCATAAAGCTGTTTTTCCATCCGCTCTTGTTTTCAGACACTTCCACCACTTCTAATTTAAGTAGCACAGTCCACTTGTTGGCCCCTTCCTCAACACAACTTTTAAGCACCACCGTCCAGCTGACGTGTGTGGTACGTGCCGCTCCTCACGTGGTCCATGTCATGTGGAACATCTCTGGGGTACATCACAAGGGCAGGATGGTGGCTATGGAAGAACCTGGTGGGACCTGGACTTTGCTGAACCACATCTCAATTCCCAGAGACACCTGGGACAGCGGGGAGACTCTGTCCTGTGACGTTCGGTTACATTCCTCTTCTATCCGTGTCCGCAGAGAAATTCCTCAAACAGGTTACATTATAGCCATATCAATGATTCACTTAACAAAGCTTTTGATGTTCTTTGATTTGGTAAATGATCTAGAGCATTCTAACTAGAGCTGACCAAACAAGTCTTCTGTCTGTGATGACAGAAAACCAGGTACAAATAAATACAAATATCAATCTAACAATAGCCATTATAACCTGCAATACATATTTATGTCCAATATTTTTATAATACATACAAAAAAAAACAATACACACTCAAGATGTCTTGGCTACCACCGATAGGCAAGTTGATCATTTCTTGCCTTGGTTCCCTTTCTACACTGCTCTAGGAGTGAAACAGAGACTGTAACACTTAACCAACAAACGCAACGTATATATTCCCATTATGACTATAATAATACTGGTGGGGTTTGTATTCTTGGCAGAAGTTGGAGTATAATGTGCAGCTAACCTTGTCACACCAAGGTCATCATTTCAATACTACCTTAACCTCTTAAGGGGCATTTTGGTCTTTTTTTTTTTTTTGTTATGTGTGCATTTAACTAATATATCCCTTTCTCATTTAGTGTTCTCATTCAAACTATATACTGTTTTTTTCAAGGAAATGTATGGCTTTCTTGCGATGCCATATTTATGTTAATATAGCAGAATTTAAGAATTTGTAAACATTTTTTGCCATGCCCCTTGATGTACATACTACATGTCATGTGTCTTTAAGGGGTTAAAATATATAATATAAATACACATATACTGGTACAGAATGATGGAGAAGCTCTATAGTCAACCTTCACACTCGCCAGTTGAATAAACAGGTATTTCTCTTATTACAACTATTGTCCCACATTCCAATTATGTTTCTAATTGCTTTTCAAGGAAAAACGTGGGTCTCTCAGTGTTTAGCAGTTTTTATACCTGTGCTGGCCAGCATTGGTGGGCTGTTGGTGGTCCTCATTGGTCATCTGTTCTGGAGTCTCAGGAATACAGGTAAATAAGTAAAACAAAGTATTATTAGTAGGCTATTAAACTGTTCCCTACTCAAAGAAAAAAATGAATTGGAAAATAAAGGTGCCACAAAAAACCACACACCTCCCTTATCCTGGAGTTGCCACCTCCCAGAAGCCTTCACATCTCCTCCATAAAAACAAAGAAAAAAAATGGGAAAGGCGCTCTTTTTTTTTGTATACAGTAAATTGTATTTAAATCTTAAACTATGTTTTTAACTTTTTTGTTTTTATTTTTAAAACGTTAAAAGACAAGTCTAGCCTTACTTGTTTTTGTTTTCTTTACCATCAAATGGCTAAACTTTAAACATAACATGTCTGTGTCGTATTTCAGAAAATTCAAATGACACAAAAGCCACAGGCCACGTTGGAGTCTCGGAAGATCAGGTATCAATGCCATTAAATTATTCTACGAAAGTGACACTAAACATTTACACCCCCTCCCCCTGGCACGTTTCTTTGTGGTTCTTTATGTGTGTGTGTGTTTTTTTTTTGTGTACGGTGATCAATATAATTTGAAATAGCACTTTGTAAGTTATTTAATGGCTTTCTGACCCTTCAAGAGGGCACTACAATACGCATTGTAATTAGGCCCATTATAATGAACATGGATCACGGTGAATGTTTGTACAACAGTTTTTTTTTTATATTTATAAAAAATAAAAATAAAAACATTTTTTACACCCAAGCTCTTTCTGAATACATCTCTTCTCCATTTATCCTCTGATAGTGTTGCATTGTAAATTCATTTTACCTCCAAACTTTATTGTCCTGCCATCTGAGAGGCTGGGATGGTCAGCATTCAGTGCAAAATATCCATTCTTCACCGGAGAATGTATAGTGCAAACGCGACACTGTTGGGGAGGGAGATATAAAAACCCCCAAAAAACCCCACAGGCTACACATTTACATCGCTGGAGTTTTATCTCACCGAGTATTGCAAACCAATGCCTGAAACTGTGGCTCTTTATGTGGTATTAGGCACTTCATTTGTTTTTTTTGTTGTCTTTATTAAGGATGGAATTGTTTATGCCGAACTGAACAGCCGTTCCCTCGTTCCTGGGAGAAAGTACCTGTCCAGCCACTGACCATTTTACAAAAAACTTGAGGGGCAACATAGTGACTGTGCATACAACTGAGCACCTGATAGGTACACTTATGGAGTGGCTACACTGTGGTGTGGCCTCTTTCAGCTGTTTGAATGGTTTTGCTACAATACATTTTTCTACCTTTGCACATCTTGAGCTTCCTGATTCTTCCTTGCTTCTCTTCCTGCCTGCGGTGCCTCGGATGCTGCTGCTTCTGCCGTATACGACTGCCTGTTAATTATATTTCCGTCTCCGTGTGTGAAGCTTTCCTACCCTGTTCTTTTTTTTTTTCAAAGGAAGGAAGGTCTGACCCAAGATGTCCGCCACCTTACAGCTCTATGCAAGTCAACACTAAGGGGGCTATCTGACTTCTACAATTTTCCTTTTTTTTTTTTTCATTATACAAGTGTTACATAATCTTTTAGAACTAATAAATAGCATTCTCAAAGTTTTGAGGGTGTAACGCGTTGGGGTATGAAATCAGTCTGAGTGGATATAGATTGTACAACCTCAAAAGTAAAAAAAAGAAAACCTGCCTCCAAAAGGGTTGGCTTCTATCTACTTATGGCTAAGCCTAATCGTTTACGCTCTACAAATAAAATCTAAAAAATATATATATATATTTTAAATGAATATGACCTGAGTGTTTGTGGCCTGGATTCAGCAAATGGTTAATATTACTAACTGGAAACATTTTTGTTTTACTTTTACGATTCTGCCATTTCACACCTTTTACGATAAAACCAACACAACTCCAGCTTAACCCACAGATGTGAAGTGGACTGAAAAATATATATATATATTTTGAGACTGATAATGAAACTTGGCCACAGCTTTAAACACTTCATTAGTGGCCAAAACATGTTATTTTCCATCTGATTATGCGTGACGTATGTAAAAATCAGTGTGGTCATTTTTTAGCATCTATAAATGAATCCCTTCATATTGGTTTGCTGGTTTATGGAGATGCAAAGAGGACGGCAAGAGGGTATATTTAAAAGAGTCATATTTTAAAGGGCATCTGTCAGAAAAAATTGTAATAATCTTTAGTCTAAATGTTTTAATGAAAGAAAAAAGGTACTTTATTGGCCCTCTTTGCTTATACAACACTATCAGGGGGTGGCCATGTTGTTTAGAATCTTGGGTCACATGAAGGAAGATCTGACCCATATGACCCAAGATGTCTGCCCCCTGATAGTGCTAGAGAAGGAGAGAGGGCTCAGTAAGGTATATTCTTTCATAAACAGTATTTCTATTTAATCTGACAACTTTATGAAATCTTTCAATTAAATAGAACTTCATAGTTTGCTGACAGTTATCTTTAAGAGACTTTTATACTACCGTAAAACTGTATATTAAAAAATAAAACATAAGATTTTTTTTTTTTACAAAAATGTAAAAAATATTGTTTCATTCAATTTGTATTAAATAGCACGGAAAACTTTAAAAATATGCTTTATCTTATTTTTCATTTTAACATTATTTCAGTTATTTCAACAGCTCTGTTCATTTCCTGTCCTGTTTTAATTGTGTAAGAATCTGTTTTCATGTGGTCAGTGGTTTAGCAAAATAGTTGCTATCTTTGTATGTTGTTGAGAGATTATTTCAATCCCCTGACTTGTGATATTTCTATTGCAATAAACAAATCTAAGTACTGTGTCTTTTGCAGATGTTGTTTTATATTTCTTGGAGCGGTATGAACAATATTTAAAAACAAATGGGAAAAAAGAATAACACATAGTCTTGTTGAAACGATCTTGGTCAAATAGTGTAGCAAACAAAAGCAACACAATTTGTAAAATAATATGCTGAATTGTGAATTGTAAATATTCTATTTTGAAGAAAGAAAGAAAAAAAAAAAAACCAGGGTGGAGTCTAAAACACTAAAATAGGTGAGAAATTAGTTAAGAAATTACTTCTACTTGCACCCTGTCTGAAAGGATACAAATCAGCTGCTTTACCAAGAGCCCAGGGGTAATGGTTACTATTCCCAGGTATGTTTGAATTTATATTATTTATTTAGTCTCCTCTATTGAGAGTGTGTGCTCTCCCCAATTAATATTTGCAGTAGCAGGATTTAGAAATTGCACAGGTGGGTTTAAATAAGAACACCTGGTATGGGCTTGGTGCTTAAGGAACCACACCTGGTGTTCTACATATTGTTATTTAAACACAACTGGGTAATCCTTAAATCCTGGACCTTTGAGGGTCCTTGAGGAAAGGTTTAAGAAGCACCATTCTAGAATATACCTGTTTATAGCCAATTAGAGCCCCAAGGCTGAAAACCCTGCATGTTAAGGGGACATTTCTAAACCCATTAGCTGCTTGCACTTTGTTTATCACTTTGGTTAGTTAGCTGTGAAAAAAAACTTGTAGTGAATTAAAGACTAGAGCGTCACTGTCTTCTGCAGCCATAAAGGTGTTAACAAGCCAATTTCCGCCTGTATAGAGCTAACCGTCGAGCATTGTTCACCAGGAAGCCATACAGGTGGATGAAAACAGACTAACATTGACCAAGACCAAGATGCTTTTGTGGAGCCTCATTGTTTTTACAAATTGTAAGTATTCTTTTTTTTTATCACTTGGGTTTTGGGACTATTAAGACAGCATTACATTAAAGTAGAAAACATAAACAGAGGATCATATAGGAAGAAAATGGTATGTTTTCTTTAAAATAATTATTTACTTAAACAGAATCTTATAAATATTTTTTTGACATTTTTAATATAGCAGTTAAACAAAATCTCAAAAAATTACATTTTATTTAAATTTGCACAACAAAAAGGGAAGTTACAGATCAACTGATACAAGAGGTGTTGATCCCTGCTTGTAAGCTTATACAGATAAATATACTGAAACATATATACTGATAAATATGTCAATTTCTAATTTAGAATAAATGTATAACGCCTGCAATCAAACTGTGTTAGCCAATCAATGGGTCATTTCAACTCTACTTGTTCCCTAATAAATGTATACATTTTATTTAAGTTCAGTAGAAATTCAGGAAGGCAAATGCTTCAGTAACTATGTATAAATGATTATATTTCATGTAGTAAAAATCTTTACTTATAGAGAATTTAGTAAAAAAAAAAAATAATAATTTTGTAACATAGATGTTACTCAAAATCTAAAAATATTACATTGCATGAACTTTTATTTGCACATCAGCAAGAATTTATACTGTATAAGGGGAAGTTACAGTCTAACACATCAATTGTATAGACATAAATGTATAAAGCTTGCAATTAAACTCTGTTAGCCAATCATTGTATCATCTTAGCAATTATCATCCAAGCGTTTCCCAATAAATGTATCTGTTTTTAAATTCAGTATAAAGTCAATGAGGCTAATGGTCCAATAAATGTGTATAACAAATATTTAATTTGAATGTTTTTTTAAATGTATAAATGTCACAATTAAAATTACTGATCAAGTTTGTTTTTTAAATAATTTATATTTTTTATTTGATGTTTCTTATTTTACACCTATAGTTTAATCAAGTATTACGTTCCTATAGTATCCTTTTTAAATATATATATAGATTTCTTATCCTGCCTTCTTCTATATACATATTAAGTGTCAAAAATGTATTAAAATTACAGGTGGCAAATTAAAGGACACCCTTAGCAAAGCATTTACTAATGTTTACTTGAAAGATTGCATCAAGGGCAGATAGTTTAAATAGAAATGCTTTAATGAAAGAATATAAATCATGGTCCTTACTGAGTCCTCTTTGCTCTGTGTAGCTCTAACAGTGGGCGGACATCTTGTCTAGAATCTTGGGTCAGATCGGTCAGATCTTCCTTCATTTGAACCAAGGTGAATGAAGAACTGCCCTAAGATTCTAAACAACATGTCCGCTCCCTGTTAGAGCTATACAGAGCAAAGCTTGCTCAATAAGATACATTATTTAAATTCTTAAAACAAGATGGAAACATTTCTATTTACATTGTATACACTTTAAGGCTTTGGCAGTTTGGTTTATTTATACAAAAAGAAGCTGCACAGATGCACCAATCTTGGAAATAAAAATGGATATTTTTTTCCCCCTGCAGATATCACAACAAATGGAATAAAACCTGAAAGTCAAGCATCGCCTCGTTGTTTTGTGAAACGCGGAGGCACAGCTTTGATTCCTAGTAATACTACCATTAAATCGCGTTTACAATGGTATCGGGAGGATGATGAAGGAAGAATAAAGTATATTTTTAGTTTTGACTGTGAAAATCGTAGTAGAGAAACGGACAAGTATTATGTGAAATGCGCTGGGCAGATCACCCTGGTCATTAAGAACGTAAGCTTGTCAGATGCAGGAATATATTACTACACTCAGTCTATGATGGATCCTGTCTTATATCGAGCAAGTACATTAATCATTACAGGTAAAACCGCATATTTTATTAGTTAATATCAGAACCTACTGTAGTCTAGAGAAAAATGGTTATGAATGCTTTTGTTTTGAGTGAGGAACTTACTGTCTGAAATCTACCAGATTTATAAAAAATAAAAGAATTCAGTGAATTGAAGATTTTGACAACTAGCACCGGGAAATTGAGGTTAAATTGAAAAGAGTAGCATTCTGGAAATATGTATTAATTTATGTTAAATATCTGAGAACTATACAGAGAACATTCAATCATTCTATGTGCTACCTTGTAATAAATAAAACACGTTTACTAATGA
Source organism: Pelodytes ibericus (assembly GCA_036172795.1). Lineage (NCBI taxonomy): Eukaryota > Metazoa > Chordata > Amphibia > Anura > Pelodytidae > Pelodytes > Pelodytes ibericus. Next base: position 45,729,428 of record CM069868.1, on the reverse strand, counting down.
TGTAGGGGAGCCATTTAAAGATAGATTAGATCATGGAACATTTACCGTAGTTTTACAGAAGGGTGAGAAAGATTCTCTGCAAAGGATGTATAGGCATAATGAAGCTATATATTTTTATTTGGTTAGATTGTTTGAGTTATTAAAACCAGAGAAATAAAATGTTATATCTATATGGAAAAATCTGACATATGTTCATCTTTATTTCGTGAGTTTGATTAAATAGAAACACAGAAACATAAAATGTGTCGGCAGATAAGAACCATTCGGTCCATCTAGTCTGCCCAGATGGCCTTGTGTCTATCCCACGCATGCTTAAAATCCTTGACTGTGTTTACCTCTACCACTTCTGCTGGAAGGCTATTCCATACATCCACTACCCTCTCAGTAAAGTAATACTTCCTGATATTACTTTTAAATCGTTGCCCCTCTAATTTAAGACTATGTCCTCTAGTTGTGGTAGTTTTTCTTCTTTTAAATATACTCTCTTCCTTTACTGTGTTGATTACCTTTATGTATATAAATGTTTCTATCGTATCCCCCCTGTTACGTCTTTCCTCCAAGCTATACATGTTAAGATGCTTTAACCTTTCCTGGTAAGTTTTATCCTTCAACCCATTAAATTAACTAAGGATCATTAGTATTATTATTGCTTTATTTACTTTGTCTCAGATATGCTAGGACGTATATATTTTTTTCTGTATGAACATGGTCAAGCGTTGCCATGTTTAATGGAACCAATTACTTTAAAGATTTAGGTCATTTTAATCAGCTTTATAAGAAATGATAAAGGGGTGGTTTTTTTTTTTTTATTCAAATGCGTTTAAGGGCACTACCTACAAAAGGCATTTTAATACTTTTAAGGATCTCAAGAGGAGTCCTGGTTGAGTTTTCGGATGCTTTGAATAATAATTTAATGAAACAATCAACATCTTGTTGCAGCGATCAGTCTAGTAAGCAGTGTATTATTCGGGATATGTGAGGGGTTGTTCAGAAAAGGCTGTGCTGGTGTTAGGGTAACCCTTTTCAAATCCAGCTTGACCAGATTGATGTAAGGATTGAAGTAGAGTTTTTGAGGCTACTTAGAGAAGAGTAAATTTCCTCTCCATTTTAATCTTTAATATGAACCTAGGATTGGCTTAGGGTTTTGGGGGCACAAAGAAAAAAAAAAAAATAGGTGGTCCCATGTCAGCCATTGGCCCCCTCTCGCCTCAGTTTGGTTCTGTGGTGGGCCCTAAGCAGCCCCCACACTGTACCTACATCGCTGTATGTACCTTATCGTCTGCGCTACCTACACAGAGTAGTTTTAAATACCTCACAAGCTGAAGAAAGACAATACCAGCCGTAGCAAGCGATTCCATTATTGAGACGCTTTTTTAGTAAATGCCTTGAACGTAACGTAATAGTTGACAATGAGTAAGATACGTAAATTTAAATATATATTTTTGTTAAATAGATTGGAAAAATAATACATAGAATTTCTATACAGTTCCAAACTACCGTTACCCGTTAATCCAGCGGAAGAAAATACATGAAACGAATCATGAGGCATTTACCAATGTTTGTACCTGTGTTTTGTTCATTCAGATACCGCTGTTCCTCATCTCTCGATAATGATACCAATTCAGGAGTCCAAACCCGCTGTCCTACTGTGCGTGGTCACCGGGTGGTCTGATAGATGGAGCGAAGTGGAATGGGATATTTCTGGAAACAGATCCAAAGGCCAAACCAATTTGGACCTCAATGGCACATTGAGAAGCTTGCTCATTCTCCCAGACATTGATGAGGTTCAAGACGGAGAAATCAGCTGTTTGATCAGAGGAGATGACAATATAATTAGCGTCAAACTAGAAGGTATGTCCCTGATAAGATTTAGTTAATCCTCCTATGTGTTGTGCTGGGACAAACTTGCTGACAGGGGCGGGCTGGGCAGGGTGGCAATTGCCCCCCAGGCCGCCCTAAGCTATTTAAAACACGGCCGCTGGGCCAGTGTTTAAAAAAAAAAAAAAAACGTGCTTGCAGGCAGAGACTGAGAAGGGATCGGAAGATCCCCTCTCACCTCCGCTCTGCCTGCAAGGCTGCACGGGGAGCCGAACAGGCAGCACAGAGAAACCTCCGTGCTGCCTGTTCGGCTCCCTGTGCAGTCTGACACGGAAGTGCCGACAGTCACGTGATCGGCGCTCTGACGTCAGACGCGCGCCGATCACGTGACCTGTCGGCACAACCGCCGGGAGGCCGAACAGGCAGCATGGAGGGACCATGCTGCCTGCCACCAGGGAAGTCCTCCTGCCACTAGCCACCAGGGAAGTCCTGCCACTAGCCACCAGAGAAAAAGGTAAGGGGGGGGGGGGGCTTTTAAACACTGGCATATTATTGGACAAATTGGCTGGCAAATAAGACTGGCATATTATTGGGCAAATTGGCTGGGGCATATTACATGGCAAATAACACTGGCATAATATTGTGCAAATTGGCTGGGGAATATTACATGGCAAATAAGACTGGCATATTATTGGGCAAATTGGCTGGGGAATATTACATGGCAAATAAGACTGGCATATTATTGGGCAAATTGGCTGGGGAATATTAAATGGCAGAATAACACTGGCATATTATTGGACAAATTGGATGGGGCATATTACATGGCAAATAAGACTGGCATATTATTGGGAAAATTGGCTGGGGCATATTACATGGCAAATAAGACTGGCATATTATTGGGCAAATTGGCTGGGGCATATCACATGGCAAATAAGACTGGCATATTATTGGGAAAATTGGCTGGGGCATATTACATGGCAAATAAGACTGGCATATTATTGGGCAAATTGGCTGGGGCATATTACATGGCAAATAACACTGGCATATTATTGGGCAAATTGGCTGGGGAATATTACATGGCAAATAACACTGGCATATTGGGCAAATTAGCAGGGGCATATTAAATTGCAGATAACCTTGGAATATTATTGGGCAAATTTACTGAGTCATATTAAATTGCAGAATAACACTGGCATATTATGGGACAAATTGGCTGGGGAATATTAATGGCAAATAATATTGGAAATGTGTATGTAATGGGATGATGGAGGCATGTAAATGTGGTGATGGGGCATGTCCTGGTGTGCAACGTGGGTTATGGGTCATGTCGTAGGTGTGCAACGTGGGTAGGGGGGGGGGGGTGCCCAAATTTTGGGATATTGGGTGTCTAAATCCTGGCATATTGAGGGGCATAATCCTGGCATATTGAGGGGGAAATCCTGGCATATTGAGGGGGCATCATCTTGGCATATTGAGGGGAAAATCCTGTCATATTGGGTGTCTAAATCCTGGCATATTGAGGGGCATAATCCTGGCATATTGAGGGGCATAATCCTGGCATATTGAGGGGCATAATCCTGGCATATTGAGGGGGCATCATCTTGGCATTTTGAGGGGCATAATCCTGGCATATTGAGGGGCATAATCCTGGCATATTGAGGGGCATAATCCTGGCATTTTGTAAGGGAAAATTCTAGCATATTAAATGGCAAATCCTGGTATATTGTGGGGGAAAATCCTGGCAATATTCGTTATAAAACAAGGAAAAGATGGCCGTGGATGGGGAGGCGATTCGATGATGCAATGGGCCACTTGACTGGATTTGCCCCCCAGGCCTAAGGCTGCCAGCCCTCCCCTGCTTGCTGAGTTTGTTTGGCAGGAACAACTCAACAGGTTTCTCACTGTACAATGTATAGTTGGGTCAGTGAGGTGGCATGTTCTTCTCAACTCACCATCACCTCCCATGGACTCACAGTAATGCATAGCTAGACAAGAGGAAAGTAAAATCTAAAAATAAAATGCAAAGCTTACCACAGGTAGGTGGTGAGCACTGGAAGACCTGTTGCAGTGTTGGCATTTACCCAATAGGGAAAATAAGCTTGTTGAAATAATAATCACATAAGGTAATCCCTAATCATTAAATCTTCTAATCTCTAAAACTGAACAGAATTTCATAATGAAACCGAGACAGAAACCGATTGTCACATCGTGCTGTATGTGGGATTAGCTGTGGTCATCCTAATCCTGTTGATTCACCAGATCATCCTTCATAGTCTTAGATCTAGAGCTTCACCGAAAGGTAAGACCGCTCACATTCACCTACACAACTAGATCGAAGATGATGTCATGTACACTATGACATAAAAACAATTAGGTCTTGTCAAAGACGTTGGAGCTTACCAAGATGGTAGACCAGGGGTTCTCAATCAATGTTTTTATTCTAGTGGCCAGAGATGAGGATTTGTTTTTTTTGTCTAGTGCTTTTCATTGTAACTGCATGCAAGTGTAAAGAGTGGTGGTGGCTGAAAGTGACCACTTGTATGATGGTCTGGCCATTTTGGTTATCCCTGCCGTAACTTTTAACTGTTTGGGAGTTACATAAAACATTATAAAGCTTTGATTTATTTACTGGGTCTCTAAATATTCTGTATGATCCACTCTTTGCTGACTTATCGTTTTTCTAACCTTAATCGGTTTTAAGAAATTATGGTCAATAATTCCTTGTAAGTTTCTGGAGAACCGGGAGGACATTTTTTTTTTTTTTCAAGCATTAGATCCCCTGATTTAAACCTTCGGAATAATCAATAAACATACTGCAAAAAAAAAAGCCAACACTATTTATCACTGAGGTGCTATACCCTGACATAGATCAGTCATCACTAGTAATGCTTGATGTAAATGGGTGTGTCCCAGGGCTTTTTCGTTTTGACCAAGTCAAAATATGAGCCTTTAACCATGGAGAAGGCAGGATTTGAGTGAAGCGTTGACCGTGGTTGGTGGGAAGGGAGTTGGGAATTGGGGGGAAATGGAATGAAGAAATTGGGGCATAGTATGCTTTCCATACTACAAATATGTAGGGTCAATCTCTGGATTATCTCTTTTATTCTATCTTCAGCTGCTGACACACAAAGCAATTTTCCTTTAACTACCTTATTACTCATATACCTTTTTAATCTTTAGATCGCGCACCACCCAAGAGAAAAAGAAAGGAGGCTGAAACAGTACGTATGATCATTTATTGGAGACATTTAATTCATTTTATGCGATTTCTAAACTTTTTTTTAACAAAATTCTCTATTTTTTTATTTAATTTTAATTTAAGGAAACTGCAATTGGCTTAGGGGGTGGGGGAGGAGAGAAGTGTCTTTTACATTTTCTGCCAAACTATATTATGACTATTAAGTTGTTTGTTTTTACTACTTTTTCTGTTTTATAGGTTGTATATTCCACTATCAAAGGCAGGGATGACTTCTCTCCTCAAACCTAAGCGGATCATTCCAAGTCATCGGTTGATCATCCAAGAACCTATAAGATTTCCAGTTCCTTGTAATAGAAAATTGTATTTACAGTGGCACTAAGATTATTTTCTTTCTTTAACTTTCGCTACATCAATAGAAGCTTAAGTTAAAACTCGTAGTGCTGCTACTGCAGGATAAACCCACCATGTATCTTTGCAGATACACATGAATTTACCTTTAAAAAGTCCATTCCAGCTTGGTTTCAAGCTTCTCTTAATCATAAATAATCTAGAATTTTAACATAGAAGGAAATATTTTTTCAATAGCTGAATAGTTCTTTTAAAGTGTTTTGTTTCATATTTATGTTATTCACAAATGGAGTAGAATATGAAATGGCGTGCTAAGTAATGCAGACAATTATATTAATATTTATTTATTGAATGGCAGTCAATAAAATTCTAGTGAAATGTAATTGCTTTGGGGCTCCCAAAATCCCAGAGTAGCAGTAGCTATCAGTAGGATCATCTAATGGGACTAATTTGGAACTGTTGAACTTGGCCTATTAAAAACAATCTTAATAGAACTAAGGTTTTAATCGTAGAGAGTGATAGTTTTGTTGTTGTTGTGGTTTGAAGTGGAAAGTATATAATGATCTCATCACTTACAGAAATGTATTTTAAGAATATCAGTATTGCTTTACACAAGAAATATGTATATCATTTGAGACGCTCGAATCCATGAATATATTTTATTAAAAAAAAAAAAAAAAAAATCAAGAGAAAAGGATTCACAAATATAGTGATAGAGATCACCAGAAATTACTTGAATCAAAGTAAAATCAATATTTTGTCCATTGATTTTTTTTTATTTTTTATAATGTTCCTAATTTATTTTATTTAAATATTGAAATAGTTTTGTTCTGATGAGAGTTGTCTAATGTGTCATTAAATACTAATATATATATATATATATATATATATATATATATATATATATATATATATATATATATATATATATATATATATATATATATATATATATATATATATATATATAGCTAAATTGGATCATAAAAAATATCTTGATAGCATCCCTTTAAAGGATGATATGAAACATCCCAAAATTATCGATTTTGAACCTAATCTGGAAAAATGTTACTGTATTTTTCAGGTTAGAATTGGAAAAAAAAAAAAGCTAAATCCTGATACAATGTCCCTTTTAAGATGTTGTCCCTGTTTGCGGTCTGTTATCACGGTTATAGAGGAGAAATCAGTTTGAATATTTTGAAACAGATTGCAAATTATTCTAATATATATGTTTATACGAGTAGGATAATAATTACTAGACAGGACCGCCCACGCAACGATCATGAATGGAAAATAAACAGTGGCTTATATATGTGTCTATTTCTTATTTATTAGTATGCAAAAAAATGTTATGTCGGTACAGACAATGCTATTCTTAAGACCATTCTATATTTTAAAATATTGCACGGATCACTTGTATATTGCCCTGCTCCAAATCAACGTGAATCATATTCTATATTGAATAAATGGCTCAAATTAGTTTCCAGTGACGTCATTAATTTTCTTTTTATTAATTTGAATTCGTTTTAAAAGTTTATATTCTATATCTGTGGCTGGGACACTTTTAACCTCTAGGAGCTTAATTCTTGGTTATCCACTCTAGGAAAAATATAGTGCCAAATAAAATAGGAGGCAATCGGCATGAACATTCAATTGGCTTTCCATGGTGACTGGTCTACTTTATGAACAAATAAGTTCCGTTAGCACTCACTCTTCAAGCGGTGCTGGGCGTAGAACTCCACTGGGTCACATACAATAACTCGAAAAATGATTAACCACACAGCACTCTATCAAGTGGAAACATTTCAACACTATCTGGTCTGTGTCAAGCCATAGGCCATAGATCGAACCACTTTTCAATTCTTGGTCAAAGTCGTTAAAGTAGACCAAAAAAACCACAGATGAACTGCACAACACTCAATCAAGCCTTTGGCTTGACAAAGACCCCGTAGGGTTGAAATGTTGCCTCTTTGGTGAACATAAAACACCCCACTTGACTGAGTGGTTGTGATGGTTCAAAAATGTTTTGGTTTACTTTAAGGACTCTGCCCAACAATTGTTCTTTATCCATAGTCTTCCTTGAGTACCACAAGACTTTTGACCACTAAAGGATTTTGATCCAACAATGCCAGACTATTACTGGCATCTTGTATATTGGGAATTTGTGTATGTTGACTCCCAATGAGGCAACAATACTTTGGGGGCATTACACAAAAACAATGAGGCATTAACTAATGAATATAGATCAATGTGGAAATAAAACTCCACCCACACAGCCCAGCGCTGAGATAATCAACAATGTCCGCCCCCTGATAGCACTTCTATGAGCACAGATAGCTCAATAAGGTACTTTTGATCTGCAAAACAAAAATGTTACTTATCAAAACAGATAATTTGTCAGCAATACCAGTGCTTGTAACATGTAACCAAAATATACTGAGGGGTAATGAGATTGGTCTTATTTGCCAGAAACAGACTATAAAGGGCAAGCTGCGAATGGTGTTATTACATGAACTTTTCCAAAATGTATAGAATATTTAAGTGTGTAATATGTATTTCGGCAGACGGTGACTGTACCTATTCAATAAATTAATTTAAGATCTATTTGTGAACAGAGTTTCTATTTAAAAAGAATTCTGTGAGTTTGTAGCCAACGAAATGAAATGATGTCTCACAAATAAATAAACTAAATATAATTACCCCTGAGATCCAGACCATGTTAATTGTACAGAGTGCATGCAAATCCCATATCAGATTTGTATTCCCCTATGAAGTAATGGTGCTTGTGTATCCTATATATGATCACCTTTCATAGCTCGGAGGGCTTATACAAAGTACAAAGCAAAAATCTACATCAATCTAGAACCCTATTACACTGATAAAAGACATTCTAAAGTCTACACTAAACTTGTCATTAAAGAAAACGTGCTTCTAAACCCTGAGATGAACTGGGAAATATGATTAATAATATGAAATAGTGGATTTCTTGATCTGTTTGACTTATATTGTTTTAATGTTTGGAAAATGTCAGGTTTTGTTGGAGGTAATGTATTTTTTCTTTACCTTTATTATGATGTACAGCAATGTATCTCCATATCCACTCCTCTCTCTGGAATCACCCAAGGTGAGGATATACCTGTTAGATGTTGGTATCCATTATTACCCTGGTGTTTGTGGACACCATTCATCATGATGTAGAGCTGGGCTACTGCTGATCATCATATGTGGGCCACTGGTGCCATGAGCCATTAGCATTCCATCCATTGTGCACTAGGTTTCCCGTATCTGCAGTATCCAAGGTGGCTACCTAGAACCTACTCACACTCCAGCTGTTGTGGACTTGCTTTCCCATAATGCTTGGCTGAGAATTTGACATATAAATAATGATTATTAGACTATATGTGTGCAATTAATTTGGTTGTTATGAAAAGAAAGAGTCTAATGTTTAGCATTTTAACCTGATATTAGATGACAACCTTCTATATATACTGTATATGTTTGTTGTTATTTTCTCTATCTGTATCAGTAGTTCTATATTTTGTATGCTCTCTCCCCAGCTTTCCTTGAATGTTTGTAGTATTTATTTTTTGCAATAAATGTGAAACTTTGTGTAATACCATTCTGGACTTGGTCCCCAGGACATACTTGATAACAAGAGAAATCTCAATGTATTCTTCCTGGAAAAACACTTTATAAAAAAATTAAAAAGTGTCTTAATTTCTTTTTACAACATATACAGGCACCAAGTCTGTCTGCATTCGTTCCTTTATTGCAAATTGATGGGGAAAAAAAACACATTTTTAATTGTAATTGATAAAGTAAAAAACCACATTTAAAATATATTGCAGCAAATTACTACTAATAAAATCATATTGGAAAGTATACATTATTTCATGTTATTCAGTTATACCAATACCTTCTGGACCCTCCTAGAAATGCTTAATGCTGCAATTGTAATAACATTGTGCATACTTTCTATCCAACGGATTATTGCATATTTTTTCCTGTGTAGACGCAAATTACTGACTCTTATGGAGGACACAAACCAAACCATTGTGAGTGGATTCATCCTACTTGGATTCTCCAGTGTCCCCCACCTCCAAGCTACATTCTTCTCTCTCTTTTTGTTGATGTATCTGACCACATTGATAGGAAACATTTTAATTATCACAGCAGTTCAACTGGATTCTAAGCTCCAGACTCCTATGTACTTCTTCCTCAGCAATCTGGCCTTCATTGACATCTGCTTCTCCTCAGCCGTCGTGCCCAGAATTCTGGTCAACACGTTAGCTCAGGATAGAAGTATTTCTGTGTTGAGTTGTGCAGCTCAGATGTTCTTCCATTTAACTCTTGGAGCTACTGAGTGTTTTTTACTGGCCGTCATGGCCTACGACCGTTATGCTGCCATCTGTAAGCCGTTACACTATAATGTTATCATGAACAAGAGCTTGTGCATTGGCTTGACTGCTTGCTCCTGGACTGTGTCTATTATAAATGCTACCATCCATGTTGCTTTCACTTTTCAGCTGCCTTATTGCACATCTCGCCATGTCAACCATTTCTTCTGCGAGGTCCCTGCCTTCTTACGAATGTCTTGCACCGACACTTGGTTCAACGAGGTTGCCATGTATGTCTCCGCTATAATTATTGCGACGTGCTCATTCCTGTTGACTCTTGCCTCATATGTCCATATAATTTCCACCATATTGAAGATCCGCTCTTCCCAAGGGCGGAATAAAGCTTTCTCCACCTGCGCTTCCCACCTCACAGTGGTCTTTCTCTACTACGGCACCATTATGTTTATCTACCTTCGTCCCCGTTCAGTGTATTCTCCTGACACAGACAACGCTGTGTCCATTCTCTACACCGTGGTGACCCCGATGGCGAATCCCATTATCTACAGCGTCCGAAATAAGGAGGTGAAGAGAACGTTATGTGGAACAGGCTCCTGTAACAATGTGAGATGTGGGATTAGAACAAATACATTCTCATGACCTTAGTATATATGTTTCTTTATTTAAATCTGATGTGCTGAACATCACTACTTAAGTCTGGTGCTCTCCACTCAACACTTGATTTTACCCCATGACATGGCTGGGGAACCCAAACCTTCAGTACCACCATAGCAAGAGGCACATGCAAAGCAGACCCCTACTGCCTATGCTGGTAACGCCTGCTGCAGAGCTGTAGTGCCGGGCTCTCTTAGACATTAACCGAGGACTGAGCAGTACAGATGCTTACAGACAGGCTGCTGTAGCTCCTAAGATGCATTTTGTCTTGTGCAATGGTTTGTTCATTCATGGTCCCTAGTACACAGTATGGAAGTGTAATATTATACTTTGTCATTGCCTTTATATTTGTAATGTGTAAAAGTCTTTATTAAATAATTATTTTTGAAAACAAATGGTGCTTTGGTCCCACAAATGTCTTTGCACAGGCGAATTGATTAATGTTGGAGGAAATACAAATGGGCTGTCAAACTGTTATGGGTGGGGCATATTCTGATGTGCAGGGCATATTGCTATGGGTGTGGCTTAAGTATAAAATAGAAAAAGAGCACAAATGGAGCCGGCTCCACCGCTGTGTAGGTGAACTACTCTCGTTCAATTCATCATATAGTCACAAAATACTGGGTGCTTCGTTAGTGCAGTGACCACAGCACTGTATAATGTAAGCAGAAAACAAAGAAAAAAACGCATGCACTCCAAGTAAATATGGTGAAAAATGTATTAAATATAACATACACGTAGATACTTAAGACAGAGGACCCGGTGAGAGCGATACGCCTGACCGCTACCTGATAGCGCACACAGACCAAAGAAGGCGCAATACATTGATTTACTTGTCATTTTGACTTTAATATACAAACTTTCCTTCTTAAAACGGATAAGTTGTGAATGTGCTAGTGACATGGAACTAAAATATACTGAGGGGTAATGAGATTGGTCTTATTTGCCAGAAACAGACTATAAATTGCAAACTGTGAATGGTGTAATTACATGAACTTTTCCGAAATGTATAGAATATTTAAGTGAGTAATATGTATTTCAGGAGACGGTGACTGTACCTATTCAGTATATTAATCTATTGTGCACAGAGTTTCCAATTAAAAGTTTCCATTTAACAATAATTTTGTGAGTTTGTATTCAACAAATATAAAAATATAATTACCCCTGAGATCCAGACCATATTAATTGTACAGAGTGCATGGAAATCCCATATTAGATTTCTATTCTCCTATGAAGTAATGGTGCTTGTGTATCCTATATATGATCACCTTTCATAGCTCGGAGGGCTTATACAAAGCAAATCTACATCAATCTGGAACCCTATTACACTGATAAAGAAATCATAAAGTCTACACTAAACTTGTCATTAAAGAACACGTGCTTCTAAACCCTGAGATGAATTAGGAAAAGATATTCATAATATGAAATAGTAGATTTCTTTATCAGTATTGGTGAGTATTTGACAACAAGACCTACTCCAGTAGACAGTCGGAAGGTTGATGGTCGTAGATTCTGCTTATAATAACACCACAGAAATGCTGGATATATTACAACCAGAAATCTCCAATCTCTCTTTTTTGTGTGCATTCTATAATGTGCACTTTCTGCCCCCCCCCCCCCCCCCCCCCAAAAGGTGACACGCTCTAATTTTTGGCCCTTTAGCTTTGATTACGGCACGCATTCACTGTGGCATTGTGTCGATAAGCTTCTGCAATGTCACAAGATTTATTTCCGTCCAGTGTTGCATTGATTTTTCACCAAGATCTTGTAAAACGCAGCCTTCTCCAGCACATCCCAAAGATTGTCAGTGGGGTTAAGATCTGGACTCTGTGGTGGCCAATCCATGTCTCATGCTCCCTGAACCACTCTTTCACAATCTGACCCCGATGAATCCTGACATTGTCATCTTGGATTATGCCCGTGCCATCAGGGGAAAAAAATCCATTGATGGAATAACCTGATCATTCAGTTTATTCAGGTAGTCAGCTGACCTCATTCTTTGGGCACATCATGTTACTGAACCTAGACCTGACTAACGGCAACAACCCCAGACCTATTTGCTTAGTTATTTGCTTAGTTAAATCCATGTGGTGAGACATTAGAATTTCAACCATTGTGCACCAGGTTTCTCATATCTGCATTATCCAAGCTGCATACGCACACTCCAGCTGTTGTGAACTTGCTTTCCCACAATCCCTGGCTGGGAATTTTACATTTAAATTCTGATTATTAGAATATATGTGTGGAAATCATTTGGTTGCAATGATAAGCAAGATTGTAACTTGCAGCATGTTAACCTCCCCACTAGTCTACAATCCCCGAATCTGACTTCTAAAAACAGAATGTACCTGTTATTAGGTGAAAAACAGAATGTACCTGTTATTAGGTGAAAAACAGAATGTACCTGTTATTAGGGGAAAAACAGAATGTACCTGTTTTTAGGTGACAACCTTCTATGTATACTGTACATCTTTATTGTTGTTTTCTCTATCTGTATAAATAGTTTTATACCCTGTATGTTCTCTTATTATTATTTTTTGCTATAAATGTGAAATGCTGTGTAATACCTGTCTGGACATACTTGAAAACAAGATAAATCTCAGTGTATTCTTGCTGGTAAAACACATTCTAAATAAATTCAAAAGTGGCTTACATTTTTAAATCACAATTTAGAAAAACATATACATGCACCAAATCTACCAACATAATTTAATTTATTGCAAACTGATGAAAATCAACCTTTTTGACTTATAATTTATACATTTAAAAACACATTTATACATTTAAAATAATAATAATTGCAACAGATTCTTCTTCTTAGACAAAAGGGCCAGCGCAGGCAAATGGTCAGCACACTCGTCCCACTGGAGTTCAAGCTTAGTAGAGGCTTGGGTGACGTCTACAGTGAGGGGAATATCAGTAAGAGGGCGTAACAGCAATGTCAGCGTGAGGGTTATGAGTCGTGAAGGAGAAAAAGGAAGTACACCATAAGGGCTCAGGCCAATTTCGAAACTTCTCTTACGCACAATATTGGTTTCTCTGGGGGTTTTGGATGAGGTGTGGTCTCTAAAATTAAACACTGACATAGTGGTTTAAAACCTTAAATTGCTACTAGTATTAAATAAAGAAAAGTTTACAAAGTTTTCTCTGCTTTTCAAACATGTTGCAATTACAACATATTTATTCCCCCCCACCCAAAGTTTTTTTTTTCATCATTAGCAATATGTTATAGAAATAGTGGGTGTTTACATATATTTCTGTTGTGTTTAGAAACTTACAGGGCAATAATCAAAAGTAGTGTATTGCTCTTACAGTGACCTTTTGAACCCAGCCCTAATCATCACCCTAACCTAACCCTTAATTTACTCTAACCCCAACTGCAACTCTAATACTAACCCAAATTTTAACCTTAACTCTAAATTTACTAACGTAAGCATCTTTTTTTTTTTACGTGTAATATTGCTGCCTGCCTCCAGAGGCAGTGTTTCACTTCTGAAGCTTGCCCACAATGGAACACAGGCATTTTAGAATTCCAATATGGCGCCTACTATTGCGGGTCATTTAAACAGCAGATTTCAGTGTTGCTTTATGCCTCGACATCGAGGCATTACAGCAACACCACCTGAGCGGTGATTTGGTGGAGGACGTTCGACATTAAGGGATGAGACACATGGGGGTAATCCCTAAATCCTGGTCTGTTGGGAGGGTGGGGGGGCGTGAGGCCTGATTTGGGAACCGCTTGTCTAGAACCTCAATGGCATTACCTTGTGGCTACTACTAGTTTTGAATAAAGAAAAGGCTACAAAGTTTATCTCACCTTGTCAAAAACCGCTATTACAACTCTCTAAAAACATAAAGTATTAAAGTGTGTATTATGTGATCTAATAAAAGGTTGCCGTCCCTATTTAATAAATAAATATTTTTCTCATATTCAACTCTTACCCAACTAATGGGAACTACAACTAGCAAATAATAAATAAAGTTGAGCATTTTAATTGTGCACAGCTGGAAAACCCCACACCGGATTTCGCTCCCTTGAGAAGACGTTATATCTGTGTAGCCAGCCTAATTATAAATGCCTCTCAGAGCTCTGCGCCATGTACAAAAACGACACCCCCCACCCCCCCTTTCACATCCCAGTCTTTGTTACACTGACTATAAAAGGAGGAAGGCTACAGAAATTTGAGAACATGGATTTTTATTTTTTTTTTTTATTGAAAAAAATTGTAAATTGAAGCACTTTTTATTACGTTTGGCCTCCTGGAGGGTAAGTCTTTTGACCCTTTAAAAGACACAAAAAAACAAGTTAAGGCTAAACTGGTGGAATGGCTTCAGCTGGTTTCAAGGAGTGAAATACCTTGTATTATTATATTTTTTGTGGGATATTTAATACACCCTTTAAATACGCTTATAGTGTGGGGGGATCAGAAGCAGACTATTTTATTCTCTTGCACAGGGTATCAGGGAAAACATTATATACCTATAATACATCTTTCTAAATTCCGATGCACACAGATATATATACCTACCTAAACATAGGAATTTCCAAGCAGGTTTCAAGACCTATTTCTTTAGTTCAAGTTAGATCTTCCCCACATCTCTCCCAATTCACTAATCTCATTTTTATTTATTTATTTAGAAAGTGTTTTACCAGGAAGAATACATTGAGATTCCTGGGGTACCCAGTCCAGAATGGAGTTACACATTTAACAGTAGATAAAAAACAAATACATATACAAGTTGGAAGGAGAACATACAGGGTAAATCATTATTGATACAAAAAAGGAACAACATGTACAGTATACGAAGGAGTTTGTCATGCAAAATGACACAGTGTATTGTACAGAATGTCGAGTTTACTGAGATGGGTCTCCTCTGCAGAATCATACAAAACATCTCCATAGTCTAAGATCAGCAATAACATTTGCTGCACAACACGTTTCCTTGCTGTGGAATCTAGGTTTGATTTGTTTCTATATAGAAAGCCAATCCTAGGATATAGCTTTGACACAAGCTTATCAATATGGAGACCAAAAGATAAGTTTGGGTCTAGCCACATGCCAAGATACCTATATGAATTTACCTGGGTCAGGTTATAACATGATTTGGTCTTGATGTTTATTTGAGGATTGTTTAAGTAGTTTAGCATTTGTCTCAAACAACATGGACACAGATTTTTCAGTGTTGAGGAAAAATTTGTTGCTAGCTATCCAATTTTCAACATAGAAAACTTACCCTGTAGCACGGATTCCACTTGTGATAGTTGAGTACCGCAAGTATAAATGACCGTATCATCAGCATACATATTCACATGAGCCAGGTCACACGCCGAGGGTAGATCATTTATAAATAGTGAGAATAGCAGCGGCCCAAGGAAGGATCCTTGAGGCACTCCACACTTGATTGGCAACAGGAGGGAGGCAGTCTCAGCAATGGACACATATTGAGATCTATCAGACAAGAAGGAACGAAACCAGCAGCGGAACCATTTAGTTTTTTTAGCAGAAGATCAGTAACAACCGTCTTAAAGGCCTTTGCAAAGTCTAGGAAAACTGCACCTGTGAGTTCACCACTCTCCATACCGCTCTGAATGTTATTGGTCACCTGGAAGAGGGCAGTAATCGTGGAGTGATTTGGCCTAAACCTAGATTGAAGCGAGGTTAGATAATTGGACCGTTGATAATACTCGCACAGTTGATCATGGGCACATTTTTCCAGGATTGTAGAAAGTATGGGTAGCAGTGAGATAGGCCTGTAGTTTGACACTATGTTTACATCAACATTTTTGTGGACTGGGATAACTCTGGCTTTTTTAAAGGCTTTGGGGACTTTTGAGGACAAGAATGCATTGATTACGTAGGCAATGGGGCGCGCAGTAACAGGCGCACTCAGCCTCCGTAGCATTGACGGAAGTAGGTCCGGCCTACATTGTAATTTCATTTTTCGATTGAGGAGATGTGCTGCTATTTCACTATCTGATATAGGAGCAAATTCAAATTCTAATTCTGCAAGGTGTTTGGCCAGGGGTGATATCGGCGACGACTCGTCTGCTATAGAAAAAGTGCCATGATCTTCATTGTGGTGTTTTGCTATAAGAGCTGTGGCGCATCCTACAAAGTAGTTATTGAATTAATTTGCTATTGCCACTGCAGATTGCAGAACTCCATTATGTGTTTTAATTGTGGCTGGTTCTGAGCGGCACGGGGGGGGGGGGGGGTTCATACATGTTTTTTATGACAATCCAAAAATTGGTCGGGTTGGCTAGATTTCTATTCAGCCGATCAGAGAAATAAGTTGTCTTGGAAACTTTGGTTTGAGTCTTGCATCTATTGTGAATGTGCCGAGAAGCGTTGTGATCTTGGTCAGAGCCAGTTTAAAATTTTGACCATAACGCATCTCTGAAATGGAATAAGTCCAAGAGGTCAGCTGAGACCCAGGGCAGATGGGCACCCCTTACTCTCACTCTACGCAGCGGGGCATGTTTATCACAGACCTGCATGAACTCAGATTGAAAATATTCAATTGCAGAGTCCAGATCAGGTATCAAGCTTAGCCTGCTCCACAGGCAGTTGCTCAAGTCACAAGACTGGAGATTACACTTCTTAAAACATCTTGTAACAATTACTCTAGGGGTCGATTTGATGGGTCTTTCTTTCCTTACACAGTACACTAAGCAATGATCACTGAACACGTTGGGTGGGATGCCAGAATGCTGGATTCTTTGGGGACAAGATGAAAGGATTCAATCCAGCAGCGTATGGTTAGAGCTGTTGGGATTCCCCCCGAGTAGGAGAAGAAACAAGCTGGGTTAGGTGCATGGATTTGAACAGTGAGCATGTTTTAAAATTTTTGTGGTCTAACCAGTCTACAGTGAGATCTCCAAGAACGAGCAGCTCACTTTTCTTATTTTGTGCACTAATATATCCCAGTAGTTTCTTGATGTCAGTAAGAGACTGAGCAGGGGAATTTGGTGGGCGATAGATCCCTACAAGTACTAATGGTTTTGAGAATGGGTGTAATATTCTTCCGGCTATAACTTCAATAGTAGAGGGGGTACTTGATACCATAAGGTCTTTTAAATTCAGTGACTCATGTAAGTATAAAACAATACCTCCTCCTTTCTTATTCCTGTTTTTTTCTGGAGCAGATATATCCCTGTATTTGTATTGCAGAGTCTGGGGTTCTAGGGCTTAGCCAGGATTCAGTGATGACCAAAGTTTTAGGTTTGTACACCTGACACCATGCTCATCAGTTTTGGGGAGAAGGCTGTGTATATTGCAATGGACACAGGAGAGGCCCTTATTGAAAGAGAAGTTGACATTTGTACTAGGACAGGGTCCAGGTTTGGGTTCAATGTCATTTGCCAGGGCAAGAAGAAGAATGAACACAAATTTGCAGAGCTGCTTCCCCTGAGCTTTCACTGACAACCTATGTTGAATAGATGGAGAGGGTGGAGTGTTTTTTTAATACTCTCCACCAGCACTCATTAGGAAGTGCACATTTACAAAGCAGTCCATGGTGGATCACTACATTATATTGCAAGGCAGGGGTCTGAGTATTGGGATGAGTGGGAAAATGGCTTAGTAATGCCAGGAATAAGGATAACATAATCATTCCTTTTACTTGTCTGATCATTCTGTCAATAAGGCAGGTTAGACAAGAGAAGAAGCATAGATTGAAAGGTTAAAATAGTATCTCCTCTAGGATGCAAAATGTAAAGCTGTAGTTGAGTTTATTTTAATTTTAATGTAACATGTTGTTTAAATTGTAACAAGTGAGAGTTCATTGTGGCCCTAGTTTGTGGGGACGTGGGCTGTTTGCCAACCCACCTGATTACCTCTACCATGTCTTCAAAGATTTAATCCGTTTTGGTCCCTATTGTGATGGGAAGGGACCAGTAGCATCACGGTTGAGATGATATGGAAGTTGCAAGCCACCTGTTGCATTCAGGTGTGATGAACATTTCATGTCAACTGTTTAACTATTCTTTACTGGTGAGTTTTCCCTGCTGAGAAAATTCACCATGTTTGACCCTGCGCAATGTGTAGCTAAATATCTCGCCTGCAACTCACCGTTTAGTGAATAGCCCCATCTAACTCTGATAATCAGCAATGTTCATCTCACCTCAACTCACCTTTTATTGAATAGCCCTCAGAGGGTCTTTCTGTGAGATGCAGTGTAGCCCGCCAATAAAGTTCTCCAACTCCAAGTGTCTTTGTGAGTGTGGTCTGTATGGGGCACCAGGACAATCAAGCACTGGAGGATTTCATATGAGGAGATGGAGTGATTACTCCCCTTGAAGTCATAGGAGCTGGTGAGAATTCTAGCCACGTTTGTTTGCTTTTGTATCATTTTTTTGGGCACTGCTTTTGCACATTGCACTAAGATTCATTTTATTTAAATAAGTTACCTACTATATGTAAGCTTATTACGAGTACTGATTGCACTAGTGTTTGTCACCATCACATATATATATATTGCACGTTTATATAGCAGGTTGATCGATTAGTATGTTCAGTTATTATAGAAGTCACCGAGCTTTCCCTATGTTTACATGGTTATATAGATTAGACTGTGTATATTCACAGTGTGTTGTTGCCACATTATGTCTGGTGTATTATGTCTTGAGATTTCTCTTCACTGCTATATGCTGACATACACTTGCTGATGATACACTTGCACATTCACAGTGTGATTTTTCTGTTCACTTAGGTGTGTGATTCACACTATTGTGTGTTATTATTGTATTTCTATATTTTTGATTATCATTGTGATTTTGTTTCAGGTGTTCCTCACTTTGTTTTGTTTTCATATTGATATCATATACAGTGGGATGTTGCTTGTGATATACCAGAGCTGCCAGTGTATTGAGGACATCTCTTAATATTGAGGACAACTCTTGACATTGAGGACATCTCTTGACATTGTGGACATCTCTTGACATTGTGGACATCTCTTGACATTGAGGACATCTCTTGACATTGAGGACATCTCTTGACATTGTGGACATCTCTTGACATTGAGGACATCTCTTGACATTGAGGACATCTCTTAATATTGAGGACATCTCTTAATATTGAGGACATCTCTTGACATTGAGGACATCTCTTGACATTGAGGACATCTCTTGACATTGTGGACATCTCTTGACATTGTGGACATCTCTTGACATTGAGGACATCTCTTGACATTGAGGACATCTCTTAATATTGAGGACATCTCTTAATATTGAGGACATCTCTTGCCATTGAGGACATCTCTTGCCATTGAGGACATCTCTTGACATTGAGGACAACTCTTGATTATAAGGACATCTCTTGACATTGTGGACATCTCTTGACATTGAGGACATCTCTTGACATTGTGGACATCTCTTGACATTGTGGACATCTCTTGACATTGAGGACATCTCTTGACATTGAGGACATCTCTTAATATTGAGGACATCTCTTGCCATTGAGGACATCTCTTGCCATTGAGGACATCTCTTGCCATTGAGGACATCTCTTGACATTGAGGACAACTCTTGATTATAAGGACATCTCTTGACATTGTGGACATCTCTTGACATTGAGGACATCTCTTGACATTGAGGACATCTCTTAATATTGAGGACAACTCTTGATTATGAGGACATCTCTTGACATTGAGGACATCTCTTGACATTGAGGACATCCCTTGATTTTCAGGACATTTCTTGATATCGTGGACATTTCTTGATATCTTGGATATCTCTTCATATTGAGCACATCTCTTCATATTGAGGACAATTCTTGATATTGAGTTTATTTATATACCCAGGACCATTACAGGTTTGTTCACCCACCTTCTTTTATTTTATTTTACCAATAAAACAAACAAAGCAAAGTATAATATAGCATTCAAAATAACCCACTATCCAAATATAACGTTAAACAACAATGTTTTATGAAACAGAACATATAAAAGAAAACATTATACTATACAAGCGGAGTGCTGGGAGCAGCTACAAAATAATGTATAATATTCTTATGTAACAATATTGTTTGTTTTCCATTTTGAACATAATTAGTGCTTTTCTATCATTAAAAGGATAGCACATCACTAGATTATATACTAATTATTAATTATTTTTTAAATACAGATGTTATTAACATAAAGCCGTTTTAATGCATAAAATAGTGGTTTATATCCATCGCCATATATTTTTGTAAAGATGCATTCCACACTTACCTGTCTGTCTACATGTCCATCTGCCTATTTATCTGTCTATTTATCTATATGTCTGTATGTCTGCCTGCCTGTCTGTATATCTGTGTCTGTCTTTCCATCTATCTCTGTCTGTCTGCCTACCTGCCTGCCTGCCTGTCTACCTATCTATATGCCTGACTTACTGCCTGTCTGTCTATATGTCTGACTGCCTGTCTGTCTGACTGCTTGCCCATCTACCTGTCTGTCTGCCTTCCTGTCTATCTGTCTAGCTATCTAAATGTTGTCTGTATGCCTAGCTATCTAACTTTATACCTGTCTGTCTGTCTGTCTTTATTTTTGTCTGCCTATCTATATGTCTGCCTGTGTATCTGTCTATCTATCTGTCTACATGTCTGTCTATCTGTCTGTATGCCTGTCTATCTAAATGTCTGTCTGTGTCTCTGTCTATCTATATGTCTGTCAGACTTCCTGCCTATTTTTCTATGTTTGTCTGCCCATCTGTATGTCTATAAGTATGTCAGTCTGTTTGTCTATCTATCTATCTGTCTGTCTCCCTCTCTGGCTGTATGTCTGTCTATCTATATGTATGTATGTATGTATGCCTGACAGACAGATAGGTAGGTAGATAGGCAGGCAGACCATCTATCGGTCGGTCTGTCTATCTATCAATTGGTCTGTCTATCTCGGTATCAAGTGATGTACAATTATATTTTAAACTCTCTAATTCTTCCTGTTCAGACATATTCCAGTGGATCTTATGGACAACTCAAACCAAACAGCTGGGAGTGGATTCATCCTTATTGGACTCTCCAGCGCTCCGCACCTCCAAGCTATATACTTCTTCCTATTCTTTGTTATGTACGTGATCACACTGTCGGGAAATGTTTTACTCATCGCTGCTGTGAAACTCAACATCCGGCTCCAGACGCCCATGTATTTCTTCCTTGTTAACCTCGCTTTCATTGACATCTGCTTGGCTTCCACTGTGGTACCCCACCTTTTGGTGAGCACCTTAACGCATGACCTGAGAATTTCCTTGCTGGGTTGTGCCACCCAGATGTTCCTCGCCTTGGTGTTTGGTGCTGGAGAATGCATGATTCTGGCCGTCATGTCCTTTGACAGATACGCGGCCATTTGCAAGCCATTACACTATAATAATATCATGAACAAGAGACTGTGCATATTGATGGTGGCTGTTTCCTGGGCCACGTGTTGTATAAATTCCGCCATCCACGTTGGTCTCACCTTCCAGCTGCCTTACTGCAGATCCCGCCATGTCGACCACTTCTTCTGTGAGATTCCTCCGTTCTTTCGACTGTCCTGCAGGGACACCTGGCTCAACGAGGTGGCGGTGTACGTCTCGGCCATAACTATCGTGATGTGCTGCTTCATTTTGACTCTTACTTCATATGCCCATATCGTTTCCACCGTAGTGAAGATCCGCTCCTCCCAAGGGAGGCAAAAAGCTTTCTCCACCTGCGCTTCCCACCTCACGGTGATCACCCTCTACTACGGCACCATTATGTTCATGTACATGCGGCCCCGTGCCATGTACTCTCCCAACACGGACAAGACCACCTCCATTCTCTACACGGCGGTGACGCCAATGGTGAATCCCATTATCTACAGCATCAGAAATGAGAATGTGAAAGGCACCATAAAAGGAACTGCACGTACAATAGTAAATAGGATTTAAAAGAATAAAGGACTATAGTTAGAGGGACAATTACACGTGGCTTATACATGTCCACGGAAAAGGGCTCCAAAAAACAAGTCATCTTGGAAGTTATTAATGCAACTTAGAATATGCAAACTTTACAACATGCAAGATGCCATGACGGTATGTCATATGTACCTGTGCATGCCTTGTGCATCTTATAGGGCGCATGCACAAACATAAACACTCCTGGTTCACATGTGACAGGTGCACGCCGTTCCTTAAAAAGTAGGCACACGGTATTCTTTTTTTTTTTGTGTGTGCACAGGCCACAAGAGTCAAAAGGGGAAATTTACTACAAATTTCTCTTAAATGGAGATTGCAGCCCTGACTCACAGAAATCTGTCTGGCACAGGTAAACAACATGTTTATAACATCATTTTAGGGTGTCATTTAATAAACACTTAATAATAAAAAAAGAAATATAATTTGTGGGATGTTTTAGTTCTTTGTATTACTTTTACCTTTACATAGCTTTCTCTATTATAGCTACGTGTATTGTAGCTTTCATTCTCTGAATAGTTCTATGTGTTCCCAGATCACAAGATGATCCTGCCACAGTAAAAAAAAATAAAAAAAACAAACAAACCACAGAATCAAATCAGTAATTGACCATGCGGTGTAACTTAGATGCATAATGAAAAAAGGACCTCAAGGGGAGGTTGATTCCACATTCTTTGCGAAAACAAACTGTAGATAGCATTTTGCATCTACAGAAAGTGTTTTTTTAACTGAAAAATAAAGGATTAAATAATTAACATGATACAAAATTACACGTAAACATTACATGTGTAAGATGGGGAAAACAATAAATTACAAAAATCCTGAAAATGATGTATATATGAGTCACTATACATATTCTTGCATACTATTACATATTGTTTTTCAACCAACCCCTTTGACATATATTTTCGTGGAGAAAGAGGAAATAGAAATATAAGGTTGTTAAGTTAAGTGGTTTGAGTCAACACATTCAGTAGTAGGACATATAAATATTAATAACAAAATTTGTATATAATTTTATTTCTTTTGGTTTCGTCAAAGTACAAAGAAAACATCTCACAAGAAGTAAAGTTAAAATAGGGATCTCACTTCAAACAAATGAACTGAATACATCAGTAAATTATATTTAAAAAAATCAATAAAAATATTTAACATTAGTACCATAAAATAAAGTAATTAAACATGATGTGCCGGGTAGAGGTTAGGGAGGGGAAAGAGGACCCTAATGAATGAAGCTGAAATAAGAAATGAAAAAAAAAAATGGGGAAAAGATGAAAATTAGGTAACGACTGGAGAGCAACAAAGAGGTAAGTACTGGGGAAAGGGTGAGGAGGATGGCATAAAATTAGCAAAATCCTCACATACTGAGTGGCAAAATCCTGGCATACTCTGTGGCTAAATCCTGGCATATTAAATTGCTAACTCCTGGCATATTAAATGGCTAAATCCTGGCATATCGAGTGGCTAAATCCTGGCATATTAAATTGCTAAATCCTGGCATATTAAATGGCTAAATCATGGCATATTGAATGGCAAAATCCTGGCATATTGAGTGGCAAAATCCTGGCATATTGAGTGGCAAAATCCTGGCATATTGAGTGGCTAAATCATGGCACATTTAATTACTAAATCCTGGCATATTGAGTGGCAAAATCCTGGCATATTGAATGGCAAAATCCTGGCATATTGAGTGGCAAAATCCAGACATACTGAGTGGCTAAATCCTGGCATATCGAGTGGCTAAATATTGGCATATTGAATGGCAAAATCCTGGCATATTAAATGGCTAAATCCTAGCATATTAAATGGCTAAATCCTGGCATATTGAATGGCTAAATCCTGGCATATTAAATGGCTAAATCCTGGCATATTGAATGGCTAAATCCTGGCATATTAAATGGATAGATCCTGGCATACAGAGTGGCTAAATCCTGGCATACTGAATGGCTAAATCCTGGCATATTGAGTGGCTAAATCCTGGCATATTGAGTGGCTAAATCCTGGCATACTGAGTAACTAAATCCTGGCATACAGAGTGGCTAAATCCTGGCATACTGAATGGCTAAATCCTGGCATACTGAGTGGCTAAATCCTGGCATATTGAGTGGCAAAATCCTGGCATATTGAGTGGCTAAATCCTGGCATACTGAGTAACTAAATCCTGGCATACTGAGTGGCTAAATCCTGGCATACTGAGTAACTAAATCCTGGCATACTGAGTAACTAAATTCTGGCATACTGAGTGGCTAAATATTGGCATATTGAGAGGCTAAATCCTGGCATACTGAGTGGCAAAATCCTGGCATACTGAGTAACTAAATCCTGGCATACTGAGTGGCTAATTCCTGGCATACTGAGTGGCTAAATCCTGGCATACTGAGTAACTAAATCCTGGCATACTGAGTAACTAAATCCTGGCATACTGAGTAACTAAATCCTGGCATACTGAGTAGCTAATTCCTGGCATACTGAGTAGCTAATTCCTGGCATATTGAGTGGCTAAATCCTGGCATATTGAGTGGCTAAATACTGATATAGTGACCAACTGCTCCCAACCACCCTCCATATTATACTAGACCTGGATAACATGTTTGTGAGGGTAGGTGGGGCGAGTGGGAGATATTGTCGGGGGGGGGGGGGGAGCAGAAAATGTGTTCAGTAAGGGGCCCTGAACTTCCTGGTGGCGGCCCTGTCAAAGATACAGCTCCTCAACAGTGTCTGTGCGGAGTTTAAACATCCATAGCAAAAAACCTATCCCAAGAACGTTTTCCTTTCCATTTTGTAAACAGTTGGGTGAAGCCCACTCTTTTTATTTTTTATTTTTTAATAAGTCCTTACAAAGTGTTAATCCAATATTTTCTGGATGATACATGTAAATCTCTTCACGCACCAACTGGATACTTTTTTCATAGTTTCAAGTCTTTGGAGATGTGAATGTCTTGAGCATTATACCAGTTTGGGGATTTTCGTCCTCTGATTACTTTCTCTGGGAATAACCAGTATTTTCTATCCTTTCCTATTTAAATCCCGCTCCATTACTGCACACGTTCGCTCCAAAGGACAGGAGCTTCCTCAACGGAGCTGAACGTAACACAAGACCTAAAGCTCAACAAATAATAATTCTACGTATTATCCACCAGGATTCTTCAATATAACCTTTGGCCATGTGAAAGTAAATTATTTATCATAATTTTTTTTTATCAGTTCTACAATTTGCCAACAAATTTTTTTTTTTTTTTTTTTTTAATATAAATATATTGAACACTAAGGTAAGGCTTCCATACTAAACTTGGTGCAATCTTCACACCAGTATGTGTGTGTCATATTGTAGGGTGTCTCCTTGACGTGGTGGTCAGCTAACGAGAATGGAATGGGCTCTCTATCTGGTTAAACATACTAAATAAAAGATAATTCACTGGCTGGCTATCAATTTAACAAATACTAAAAAATGAGAGCTGGGCACCCTTGTAGGTCTTCTCTGTGATGTGGTGTGAAATTAGGATCATGGAATAGATAATTACCAGACAACTCTGGCTTCTGGTTTCAAACCAGTCTTTGAAAAACGTTCTGCTATTTTTTTGTTTTTTGTACACAGTATTTGTCCAATCGCTCATACTGGACACTACAGAGAATCTTCCCAGTAATACCGGCTTCAGACGTTTAAAAGACATGTTTTTATTTTACACCCCCAAGCCCTGCTGAAACCGATAACTAGCTCTGATTTGGGGAATTAGGAACTGTATTAGCTTCCTGGCGAGCAGTGAGCCGAGCATAATGTAAGGATCGCATACCAAACCCACAGGGCAAGCGCTGGTTCGTTGCACCTTATTTGGTTGTCAGTATTTTTGCTCGGCATGGAGATTGTCATTAGAGTTGGCTGCTTGCCAAAACTCCCTCTTTCTCAAGTGCAGATCGAGAAAATTAACCATTTTATTAAAAACTATTTAGATCCCCTGATTCTAAATAAAACATAGGTGTATCCTTAATTCACTAACCCCTTGTATTATTATCATATTTCAGAACAGGTCAGCTGTAATTAAAGGCATACTAACCAGTCCAAATATCTTACCTGTAGGACTGAAAAAAAAATCAAATTATTGTTGGAGGCCAACTATGTAGCCCCACAATCCGATCAAATATTTGTCTCCATTAATCTTTAATTACCTTTAATCTATTTTCTTGGGCGCAATATTATATATTTGTATTATTTCCTATCTTAAATGTACAGAATAAAAGTCATGTTTTACTAAGCAGGAAACAAATACTCTATTAACGGGACAAGCCAGGCTCCTTTTACAAACAACAAATGAATAATAATTATGAAAATACAATGATTGTTTTTAATACATAATAAAAAAAATTATTATGTATCATAATTACTTATTATTCTTCTGTTGTCTGTAAAAGGAGTCTGCACCATTTATTTATTTTTTAGATCTATAATACGGTGTTGTGTTTTTAAACATTTTAAATGACCCTGACCCCTACCATTATTTGTATTTGTAGCCTTAATTATACTGTGGGGTACAAAGCAACACTGTTCTGTCTAGAAGCTATGAGTATGGATCTCTCTGGTAAAGAAAGGCTTAGAATCTATGACACATTGGGGGGCATGTATGGGAATGGCGCACGTGCAGGTTACGCCAATTTCTTGGTGCAAACGCTGTGTGAGCCAACATATCAAGCAGACTCCCCACAGATTGCGTAGATTTTGGTTGTGTCGGGGCAATCTACGCCACACAGGTCCCTTTTTCGGGAGTTCAGAAAAAAGAGCAATCGCCGTTACACATAACGACCGTCGATTGCGCCTTTTATTTTTTTATAAAACTCCTGCCACTTTGCAGCGGAATGTTTATACATGACCCCCCCCCCCCCCATTGATCTCTGTTTGTGACTAAATTACAGATATGAATCTATTTACTAAAAAGTGATGAGAGGAACATTCCATCCCGCCAACTTAACGATACATTGAGCATTGAAAAACCTGGTGAATTTCTCTTTCCAGAAGAACAGTGTTACCCCTGGATATTAAAAAGAAAAAGTAAAAAAAAGGTATGTTTTTCCCCTGGTATAAAAAAAATGTGATTTTTTTTTTTTTTTATTATAATAAACGGAGTTTATGAAGCAGTTGCTCTGTTTTACGAATATGGTTCTACTATTGTACAGTTTTCATATTGTTTGCTAAATTTGCATGAAATAAATGACAGACATTTTTAATAATGTTTTACATATGCTTTTTTTGTGAGGTGCTTGCAGTGAGCTCTGCGGCATTATGTGTTTTTTTTTTTTTATTGTTTTTTTTTTTTTATATTATTGAATTGGTATACACATATTAATTTATTAAATCTAGGTTTTAGAAGAAAATTTTTTTTTTTGAAAGATGTAACTGTGCATTATCCATGGACAGCTGAGATAATCTAGCAGGAGAAGCCCACCATGTTTGGCCCTGCACCAGGAATTTAGAAATGGGTAATATTCAGCATTTTTTTCAGTTAGCAGACAGAGCGGATCCAATTACTGGAACATGCATGGATTCTCTCTGTGCAATAAAGTACATGTGGAGTAAGAAATCAGGACTGAAGACGGCAGAAACACAACCTTATTCTTGGATTTGTGGTCTTCAGAAACCTAAAAAAGAACCGAAGTAAGTGTATTACTGTTTGTTTTGCTTCATTAATACTTTATTTGCTTTATTTAATTTATTTATACCTTTTTATGAGAAAAACACATCACTAAACACCTCCCTTCCTCTTTTTTTTCTTGTTCTAAAGATTTTTAATGTTTATATAAACGTTGTAGAAATAAATAGAGATTAAATATTCGGATTATACTGGGTGAAATACGCACAAATCCCAATTGTCTGCACATTGACATATGTTGTTGATTATATTGTAATTATATAGCACAGTTTATAATGTATTGTTGTAATTGATACTTGTTTTTTTTTCTCAGGGCGTGTATTATAGATTTCTATATTTTATTGAATTTTTTTTGTATATTGTGCTGATCCTATATTTTAGATTTGCTTCGTAGCACAGGTGTGAGGTATAGAAAGCTTTGTTAGTACTCTGAGTTACTTCTTACCTGCATATAATTAATATATTGATCTCCCACTTAACCAGTACCTGGTCGGAATAATTGTAATAAAATGAATTTGTTGTGCTATTAAGGGATGTGACTATCAAGGATTTTGAGCTAGGAAAGCCAAATATTTCAAATGATCGTGTTAGATGTCTTGGGTGTGAGAATACAATGGGTCTTTGGGTGAGAAATGTTTCGCTCTAGTAAAATTTGTAAGAACCCAGAACAGTTGCTAGTCCATTAGAGACCTGATTTTGGTTTACAGAGAAATGATGGCTTTTTGTTAGACAAACCTTAGTAAGCATTGTACGAGGTCCTTCTGTCCAGACCAGTATAGAACAGTTGATGGTAATAACCATGTGTTTAGGATATAGAATCACTTGTGTCAGTGTCACACCATGCAACACGCCTCTCTGAAATGTACTAGTCTTTAAAAAGATTTTTTTTTTTGGCACAAATACAAGATAAAGGGTTTTTTTTGCATTACACCATGTAGGTCTTATAGATTGTGCACTTTATGGGCTAAACTCTTTTCTGTGCTTATCCTTTGTATGCCGTTTTTACCTTTTTTGATACATTAAACTTTGGATTTTTTTTTTTTTACAAGAGAATTCTGCTGCCGCTACTTTATTATCTGCTCCGGGTGACGTGCCCCTTTGCTCAACTCGCCTCATTGTTCATAAACTCTCTTCTTCTCTTTGTTCAGCTTCTCATTCCGGTGCGTGATGGAAAACGCGAACCAAACATTTGCAAGCAGATTCGTCCTGATCGGTCTCTCCACCACCCCGTACCTCCAAGCCATATATTTTATCATCTTCTGTTTCATGTATCTGGTCACAATATTAGGAAACATCCTGATCATTGTCGCGGTAAGAATTGAAACTCGCCTGCAGACCCCTATGTATTTTTTCCTGAGTAACCTCTCATTCATCGATCTTTGTTTCTCTTCCACCATAGTGCCAAAGTTATTATTAAACACCATAACTGAGGACAAAAGTATTTCATTCTTGGGGTGTGCAGCTCAGATGTACTTTCATTTGGCTTTAGGGGGAACAGAGTGTATTATATTGGCAATTATGGCCTACGACCGGTACGTAGCCATTTGTAACCCATTACGCTACAACACCATTATGAATAAGACTTTCTGTGTTCACTTGGCTATTGGGACCTGGTTTGCTAATTTTTTGAATTCTGTCTCCCACGCATTTTTTACCTTCCAACTGCCTTATTGCAAGTCTAACCACGTCAACCACTATTTCTGTGAGATGCCTCCTCTCTTCCGTCTATCTTGCACAGACACTTTAATGAACGAAATAGCAGTCTACGTGTCTGGTGGTCTAGTCGGACTATGCTCGTTCTTGTTGACGCTCTTGTCCTACATCCAGATCATCTCCACTATCCTGAAGATCCGCTCGAACAAAGGCAGACACAAAGCTTTCTCCACGTGCGCCTCGCACCTCGCCGTGGTCTCTCTCTACTACGGAACCATCGTCTTTATGTACTTGCGCCCCCGCAACAGTTACAGTCCGGAAAAAGACCGAGCCGTATCTATCCTCTACACTGTGGTGACACCCATGTTGAATCCCATCATCTACAGCATCAGAAATAAAGAGGTCAAAGGCACACTGAAAAAGATGCTGGCGCCAAAACATCTTCTTAAATAGTTTTATTAATAAAGTGAAAGAGGTCACCCCCTTTATCTTGCTAAAAGCCAGTGAGGAGGACCATTCATAAGTTTTATCTGGAGTTGCATGTTAGGTCCACTTGTTCTTTTTGCAGAAGGCGGTGGTTTCAGTGTGAAGGACCTGAAAACATACATCTTTGTTTAAAATAATAAATCATAACTGGGACAAAGGTATCCATTCCCAAATCCAGCCTGGGCCACATAAGATTTTCTAGACCTAACAAACAGCCACACACAGATTGACAAGACGAACGAGATGATAGGAGGACCAAGATTATTTTTTTCTTTTATACAAAGAAACAAATCTCCCATTTGTTTTACTTTGTATATGGCAACTATTGGCTTTGGGATATCGGCAAGCTTCGAGCATGGTATGAGGTCGTTAGGGTTATTAAGAAATAGAAAAGGCCATTAGAGGAATACAGCTCTCCCAACCTGGACTCCCTTTGTCTGTGGGAACGTATGCATAGGCTGATATAATGTCATACATACAGACAGACATCTTGCACAATGTTTTGATTATCTGCACACACACACACTACACAAATTCACAAGACTTCTTGAAGATCTTCACTTTGAAAAAAGCTATAAATATGTTGAAAAATAAACATGAACAGTTTGTGAACAACATTTATGTAATGTCTAATTACAAAATTTGTTACAAAAAAAAAAAACCCACAAGAAAATACACTGGAGTAGATTAAATATGATGACTTTTTTTTTTAACCCTTCAGAGGAGTAGAATAGAATGTATAGTATATTTAGAAAGGGACTTTGGGTGTCTAATCATGATTCCTTCAGGCAGGATTTTGCTTTTGTGCATGTTCTGTATAAAACTATCAACCTTCAGTGGACTCTGAAACCCCAAACAACTGTCCAGGACCAGATTATTCTTTAAGAACATCATTTGACATACAATTTGCAACTGCACATGGCCTATATGTAAGCGGTCTATGTTCTCCCTCACATCAGGTTTAGTGGATAAGGGGTTGATTCATCTGCATGAGTTAAATGTTTTGGGGAATGGGTTAAGACAAGTGGATTGAAGGGAAAATGATGTGGGGTAGGCAGTCAATTTACCAATCTCAAGGTGCCCTGTTACCATGGTAGGGAAAAAGTTAGAGAAGTTGAAATATCCTCCCCACCTTCTGTATCTTCTGTATTAGGCGCATACCAACTTCTTTCCGTTCTTTTTCCCCCTCTCGCTGCCGCTGTGTCATCTATTTCACTGCATGAAAAAAAAGTCACTCCAGAATATGTCATAGAAAATATTTTCTATATATATATCCTCCGAATAAGCCATTATTACCAGTATATATCATACGAGGTCAGGGGCACCACGTAATACAGGCTTAGTTGGTGTTTTGTTGCTTTGTTATCTTTTTTTAATGTGAACTATAGGAAGAAGAAATAAATAAGCTCGCTGGCATGTGTGTGTTCTAGGTGCTACTACAGAAGTTCTAGGTTATATTTGCTCAGATATGTGGCAAACAGTGGCAAGTAGGATTAAGGGTCTTGAATTCATTGTCTACCATGACATTGTAAGAATGGTTGTACTCATAGTGTAGTACTAGTTTTAAGACTTTTCATACTTTATGCATAGAAACATAGAAACATAGAATGTGTCGGCAGATAAGAACCATTCGGTCCATCTAGTCTGCCCAATTTTTTTTGAGTACTTTTATTAGTCCCCCGTTCCCGGTCTTATAGCTAGGATAGCCTTGTGTCTATCCCACGCATGCTTAAAATCCTTGACTGTGTTTACCTCTACCACTTCTGCTGGCAGGCTATTCCATACATCCACTACCCTCTCAGTAAAGTAATACTTCCTGATATTACTTTTAAATCGTTGCCCCTCTAATTTAAGACTATGTCCTCTAGTTGTGGTAGTTTTTCTTCTTTTAAATATACTCTCTTCCTTTACTGTGTTGATTCCCTTTATGTATTTAAAATGCATGGTCTCCTTTAGACAGACCAAACCATTGTTTTTCCTTTAGACAGAGACACCGTGTATCAATCTATTATTCTAGAACCCATTGGCCTGAATATTCTTTGTGATCACCTCACCTGTCCAAAGAAAGTCTGACATCACTGGGTGTCCTGGTGTTGGATTCTGTGGCACCAGCTGAGTTGCCAATGGCATTGTTAATTGCTTCTTGTACCAGTTTAAGCCACCTGTTTTCAAGCAAGGACAGAGAACAGTTTGTGAAAGCACGAGCATTTCTACATTGGTACAGTCTACTGCCATAATCTGGAGAGGACCTCTAAACAGAAGTAATGGTAAATTGGTACATGGGATTACCGGCACGAGCCCTCAAACAATGAATTTCATGTGTGGAGAAATAATTATCAACCATTAAAGATTTGAACGGTCTCCTGTGGTTGTTCTTACTTATTTTTCTCAGAGGATGAGTCTGCTACAAGTTCGTACAGTTGAGGAGGTTCTGATGTGCCAATCACAAAGAACGCTTTGTTATCTACAGAGAAAAAAACAACAAGATTTTATAGGGAGACTCCTAAAATGAAGAACTAGAACACGCTAACCTATGTGCAACAAGACCCTCTTTTTAGGCTGCACCCCCAATTTGGCCACAGCCTTTCGACATCCCCTATTATAGCTAAAGTGAACTAAAATAGCACTGTATAATACAACAATATGTATAATAGCAAAAACACTAGCAATGCCTTGAGGACCTCCAGCCAGTTTGGTCTAACAGATCATGTTCTACAAGTTCTACATCCACCGCCATTGATGCATTCCAGGAGAGTAGTGTCTACCTGTCGCCACAGTACGGATGAGAAGGATGTCAAGTTTCATGATCGGACTAATTACGTGTTTGCTCCTGCCGCTGCCTTCTCGTCCTTTGGCATTCTTGAGTACAAGGCTTTTCCCCTTTCTCCGGAAAAGTATAAGGTACTTATCCGATAGAAGAACGTGCATGTCTGTGAAAGGAGAAAACGCGGCGCCTAGAGTGAATAAAGTCAGAGGTGAATGGGGGAAATAATATGAAATACATTGTGTCGCAATAGAGAATAACACAACATGTAACCGGGTGCTGACAATTAAGCAGGTGAATTATCTGCTGAGGAGTGGTCATAGGTTTGGTGATAGTATCTACAGAATGGGTGACTGACGGGGCACAAGGTTATATTTGGAGGTAGAGAGACAATCACCAGGGTGCATTTCCTTAATGGTGTACCTATAAAAAAAACTGCATAGTCCCATACGCTTTTTAGCATGGGTCCAAAGTATGACCTAAACAGGGAAAGGGAATCAACACAGTAAAGGAAGGGAGTATATTTAAAAGAAGAAAAACTACCACAACTAGAGGACATAGTCTTAAATTAGAGGGGCAACGATTTAATGTAATATAAGGAAGTATTACTTTACTGAGAGGGTAGTGGATGCATGGAATAGTCTTCCAGTAGAAGTGGTAGAGGTTAATACAGTGAAGGAGTTTAAGCATGCATGGGATAGGTATAAGGCTATCCAAGATATAAGATAAGGCCAGGGACTAATGAAAGTATTACTTTACTGAGAGGGTAGTGGATGCATGGAATAGTCTTCCAGTAGAAGTGGTAGAGGTTAATACAGTGAAGGAGTTTAAGCATGCGTGGGATAGACACAAGGCTATCCTAGATTTAAGATAGGGAACTGGGGACTACTATATGGACCGAATGATTCTTATCTGCCGACACATTCTATGTTTCTATGTTAGGGCAGATAACCACAAGCTGGTCATTTAATTCCATGGAACAGATCAGTCAGCGTTCATGGGACGAGGCACTAGTAAAATGCTCTAATCTGGTCCCTAAAAGTCCACTTTGAGGTCCTGTCCCCAATAGCTCTACAGCCTGGGGTCATGTAAAAAAACAACAGAGATTTATCAGTAGGCATTTTGCCCCCTTGGGCTTAGTACACACCAATCGACCTCTCTCTTCATATTCTCCAAGTCAATGGTCCTTCATAAATTATGTCCATCCTAGTTAAGTCTATCTCCTGCAGACAGAAGAAGAACATAATGATCAGATTGTGCTTTCTGGGTTATAGGCTGCAGTCTGCCTCTCTCAAATGTATAGTGTTTTAATTCTATCCCACCTTAAACTCTCCAGTCAAACTACGCTTCCACTTTTTTAGAGCCCTCGTGTCTACATGTTTCTGGATCTGTACCAATTTCTTTTTATTCTCCATCCTCCTGATTGAGGCATTAACATTTTCAACAATACTACGGCATCTCTCAAGACAAGCACGCAGGGCATCAAATTCCTGTGTATCAGCTGCAAGAAAACAATTTAAAATACTAAACAATCTGTTAACCGTTCTGGAAATCCAATAAAAGACTAGTCCATATTCTGTGGTGTATCTAGGCTCTCTAAAATAAAATGTTTTATATGAAATCACCAGTGGGATATATACGACAAGCGAGTTTCGTATGGTTGGAACACCATGTGGCATGGACTGATGTAGGCAAGGATAACATTTATTTGTGGCATCTTTTCATTTCTGCCTTTATATTACCGTTCACCTTGAAGATGAAGGTCAGGACTATGAGTATTGGACCCCAAAGGGCCTCATAAATGAACCAACCTTCTGTATGTTTGATTATAGTCTCCAGAAGCAAGGGATATTTGGTAAGACGCTGCATCTCACAACAAATAAGATCGCTTAACTGAAGTCGTAGACACCCAGTGTCAGTCTCTGCCTCCTATATTGAATGAATGAAGTTTAGGTAAAAAAAATAAAATAAAAAAAGATGGAGAAACAAGGCCAGATGGGCAATGTTAGTAAATTTAGTGGGGAGAGTAATGCGAGTCATAGTGAGGACCTACAGAGACGGAAGGGAAGCATTATGGAAGAGTTAGTTTGATATTCAGATGCAAGTCTATCTAGTAGTCAACATGGTACCTTAATAAATATTTGAAATTTGGGGTCTTTCCTCTTCTTGGTTTGAATTATCTCCAAAGCAGCGGTCTGGTTACAGCAAAACCTGGCTATCTCCTCTTGGATTTCTTCTCCAGAAGCTCCATTGAACTAGAAAAATCAGATACAATGAGGAGAGCTTGAAAACAAGATGGCAGACGGCCATACGGGAAACAGGAAAGGTTTCATTTTTTTCCCCCCTGAACGTTCCCTCCTCCATAAACAAATGTTTGTTAGCTTCATGAATGCTTTATCGTTCATTACTTGTCAGATTCTACAGGGCGTATATCAACATCTAAATTTGTATTCAGTTGGCCCTTCAGAAGTATTCAACAGCGGTAAGGTTTCTGGAAGTTCCAGCCATTAAAGAAGTAGTGCGTCTTGGTTTTTTTGGCGCATAGGTACTCACATGGGACAGCAAAAGGTTACCTATCTGCTGTACAACAGGCCCTTCCCCTTGTACCTCCTTCATGGATTTCAACAGAGTTCCTAAATGCAGGAGAAGTGTGAGAATTGCATGCTACATGCCCAACTCCTTTTAAGACAATCTCACTCAATTTCCATAGTTTCTTTATGCACATACACATGCATGTGGCTTATAAACCAACGTTTTTGTTTTCTAGTAGGCCCAGTTTCTGATATTTAAGAGTGTGTTTTATTTGGTATTACTTTTTGCCAGTCCCCAAGTGTTTTTTTTTTTTTGCGAAAGGACAGGGGGTCAGTAACCTTTATCCACTCGTGGGCTAAAAAAAAAGTCTGTGAGGTGATGGTGGGCAACATTCTATAATCTATCACTAATAAACAAAAAGTAAGAATAAGGCTAATCCATGGTGTTAGTATTTCATTTATGTTGCAATGGACCCAACAATCAGTATAATACTGATGCTGTTTGACACACAAAGGTTTTTGTATTATCAGGTGACAGGAGGGATGAAGCCAGAAGCAGAGTAAATATGCCACTGTAAATTTCCCAATACAATATGCCACTGTGAGTTGCCCAATATGCCACTGTGAGTTGCCCAATATGCCACTGTGAGTTGAACAATGCCACGGAGTTCGTGATTTGCATAAATAAATATGCCACTGTTAGTTGCTCAATACCTAATCCACTGTGAGTTGCCCAATATGCCACTGTGAGTTGCCCAATATGCCACTGTGAGTTGAACAATGCCACTGAGTATTCCAGTAAATATGCCACTGAGTTGCACAATTCCACTGCAAATTGCACATTATGCCACTGTGAGCTGCCCACTATAAAATGCCACTGTCATTTGCACAATATCACTGTAAATTGACAAATACGTCATTGTGAAATGCCCACTATCTATGCCAGTGAGTTGCCCAATGCCCCTGTAAATTTCCCAAAATATGCCACTATATATTTTCCAATACAATATGCCACTGTGAGTTGCCCAATGCCACTGTAAATTGCCCAAACCCAGTGTAAATTTCCCAAGAGCCCACAATAAGTCCACTGCACAATTATCCAAAACACAGCTTACCATGGATTGTAAGGAGCTCAGTAAGGTTAGGGAAAATAATATGCAGCTCATCTTGAGATACCAAGTTCCCATCACACATCTTCTTGTAGAAGACTCTCTCCAGCACTCCAAGGACATTGAGGTGAGATTCTTCAGTCAAAATAAGTTCTTTAGCAGAGACAGGAGAACATATACAACTAATATAAGGAAGCGGGGAAAATGGCGATATCCCACTGCATAATTTACTAAGAGACAGACACATATAGCTTTAGACATAAAACAGGGAATCGATACAGTAATTACAAACCTATGTAAACATTCACATATATGAGTATATATTTCATATCTCTTAGAAGTTTCAGGTCAGACTTTGATTTTATTAATTCTTTTTAAAAGGGTTATTTTTATTGTAGCTTATCTGTAGATAGCAAGTATTCTATCATCCCTATAGCTCTTCTTTGGATAAAAGATGTTTAAGAGGAAGGAGGTTACATTTACATTTTGCGTTCAATTTAAAATGTTCTTAAATTATGCCCAAACTGACCATGGATCACCTCCTGTCTTATCCTCTCTTGTAATGGCAGCTGGAGAACTACATTATTTTCCAAAGTGTTGGACCACATCGGAGATTTCACGCAAGATTCTGGGTTGACGCAGATCAGTCTTCCGAAGCTTGGCCGACAGGAGGTACACGGCCAGAAGACATTCAGGTTTTATTGTGTGAGCATTAATAGCCACACCGTTTCCAAAGCAAAAATTCTCAGCCTAACCTGGAAGGTAAACGTTTTCTCAAAAGACTAAATCAATGGGTCTCCAAAGACTGGAAAAAAAACTAATCTCCCCCATACATACATAAAAATATACAGTCTTTTAAAATCTGGGCCCACTTAAAAAACATAGATCCAAAATTAAGGAGACCAACGACAAAAGCACAACTCTTAAAATCTTACCTAGAAGACCACAAAAACCCTGCTCTTTAATAGAACTACAAATAAAAATGTGTGCAAGAGAGCATGAGTTCCATCACTGGGCAGGTTGATTATGAGATAAACAGGCTCAAACATTCTATTCCGAAGGAGGATTTAAAAGGCCAGTACCACGCCATTCCTTTTAAATAGTACGCAAACGGACAGACTTACTGGAGGGAAAATTCCAAATTAATCATTCAAAACTACACATTACTGTTCTAAATAAGCCTAAGAAATTCCACAAATATTATTTTGCTTTAAGTAGAAAGCCTAGGCCCATTTCAAAACGTCAGAATTGTATATATAAAAACAAACTCTTTATTAGATAATTAATATTTATTATTTAATAGATATTAATATTACTTTATGACATAAAATTGAAGATTGAAGAAAAAATAAACTAAATAAAAAAAAAACTCCATGCCATTTTAGTTTTATTGATATGAAACTCTGTTTTGGTTCAATGGTTGGGAGTCCAGCAACAACATTAGTCATAACATGGATGACATTAATGCATTGGTGTATGAAATGGGATTCACAGAGCTCTTTGCATTCAAGTCCTTGGTGTTTTGATGCATTGTGTGGAAAGACGGTTCTTTCAAGTCTGTTCCTCCACAGAAGATGTAGAGGACTTGTTCATTGGGTCCCGACTGCGCATGATCTCCAGAAGTCTCCTGTATGCCCCACTAGATGAGGAAAACGTATTCTTCTGGAAGATAATAAAACCATGGTCAGATCATTGACTGATAATGTACAATTTTATATATAATATATATAAACATGTTTTTTTAACCTACAGCAAACACTGCTAGAACATACTCACTCCTAGAGAAAGACGGAGTAGGCCTATCGGGGTCTTGGTTCCTGGGATAGTTTTGGTCACCAAGATTTGGGTCTCCATTAGTGCTAGGAAGGCTTTCACCCCGCTCTCTGTGATGTTGTTTGCTGCAGACAAAAAGTTAAATAATAAAAAAAAATTAAATACAAAACGCCTTAGTCTAGAACCCAGAAAAAGTGCAAGGAAAGTGATCTAAAAGCATGCCATATGAATAATACCCACCAGCAAACTCCCCA
This sequence comes from Pelodytes ibericus, assembly GCA_036172795.1. Lineage (NCBI taxonomy): Eukaryota > Metazoa > Chordata > Amphibia > Anura > Pelodytidae > Pelodytes > Pelodytes ibericus. The sequence continues at coordinate 45,690,934 of CM069868.1, read as the reverse complement.
AATGGGCTCCCTAATTTATTGCTGCTATAAAGATCAATTTTTCTCACACACTTTGTGACGATGGCCAATAAGTGGCATTTATTACTATTATTTTTCCCAATAATACTTTGTAGGATGGCATTTTTATTATTTAACCACTGCCTTTCTTTGGATTCTTTTGCATGCTGACAAGAGCCTCCCCTCAGAGATTTTATTCTATGGAGATCACTGAAGAAAGGCAAGTGCTTTATACATATACACGGACGCATATTGAGATCTTGCCATATTTCTCCATTAATGCAGAATTTAAAACCGTGTTATAAAGCATAGCATCATAACTGAGTGTACCAGCTTTTCCGATGTGTTCTTACTTGAAAGGTTTAGATTGAGCAGGGTTCTGTTTCCAGATAGAAATAATTTGCCGTCCCGGGATTCGGCTAGTTCCAGTAATGGATTGGTTATTTCCTCAGTAGGTTCCGGATTCTACAAAATAGAAATAAAAATCAAGTCCATTTATCAGCCAATCAGAGAGATCGTACCTTATAGAGTAGACATTGTGAGTTATAAACTAAATAGCCAACTCACCTCTGGTTCGGTAAATGGAGGTCGTTTTGTTGCAGATTTAGTGCCTTTCCCTCGGACGCTTTTAGGGTCCGGTTTGTCCAGTTCTGTCAAATGATGAAAAAAGACTTGGTGCATGCGCACAGGAGACAACACAACTGAGCCGATACACAAGCTCTCTGGATTTACACATCTGCAAGAATCAATCTAAGCCACCGTTACTCATTTACAAATCAACGTGGTGGTGAAACAATCTCCAGACTGTAATAATCAGGCATTAGCTGCCTCCCTGACGCCTAATGATTGCAATCTGTAGGTCAGAACCACCAAACCCTGCACCAGGTGCCTTCTCAGGCCATCTCCTGCATGCTGCACTCCATGGCACAGTTCACATTCTCGGTTCACTCACGTTTCTTGGATCCCTTTGCTTCTTCTTTCTTTCCCTGGCTCATTTGACCAGATGACCCATTTGCCTGGCTGCCAGTCAATGCTTTGTCCTCTTTCTTCTGGCCATCCTGTAATAACATAGAAATAACCCATATCCCAGGTCAGAACATCAGGAAAAGGACACCAAATTGAAATACCATTCTAAGTCCTTTAATGTAATATTTCTCCACAGCCGCCAGCTATATATCCATGTGGACCATTACATTCCATCTTGTTGTGAAGGACTGATATTGTAACACTGGATACCAGCTTACTTTCTCTTTCTTCTTCCCAGCACCCTTGTTCGTCTTTGAAGTGGATGTTTTGTCAACAGTATTGCTACCATTGTGGCTTGGAGGTCGTTCGCTCTTTGAGTCTGCATGCCGTGACGCGGCTGGCTACGTACGAAAAGGGACCATATAAAAAATAAATACATGGAAAATTTAATAGTATTTAAATAAATGATCTATATATATTTTGCCCGTCAGTAACTATAAAACTATGTATAAATGGGTCACCGATCTTGACTGCTCCTGAAGCAACTTCTCCAGAAACACCTTCCTCCTTTCCACAATCTCTTCGTGGGTCAACGCAAAAGGCCCCAGTACCTGGAACAAAAACCATGTTAGAAGACATTCTAGGAATTCCCACACGGTTATGCCGAGTCGTACAAGATTGTGACTATTACACACCTCAGCCAACGCAATAGCTCCTACACTGCCGATACGATTGTTTGACAAATCCAGCGAAAGCAGCACACGGCTGAATCTTAAAGCCTGAGGAAGTACAAAATATATTACAGCAAGCATTCACAGTAAAACACAATGGCACAAACAAAAACAAAAAGTAAATAACTATGAAAAGTGCAGATTTCAGCTACTGATCTAGGGAGCTGAAATTTGAAATAATGAGAGTGCAATATGGGTGGACAAAGAATGACAATCCAGCCCACAAGAGAATATAGCTGCAATCAAAATACCTATAGTTTCAATCACAAAATCATTTATATGGGTCCAGAGACCTAAAACCAAAAAGAAAGCATATCAGCAGTATTTGTTCCCCATATTGAATACGTTGTCCTATATTTAAGTTTCTGTAAGTGCTATTGGGGGACCTACTAGGTAAGGGGATTTTCTTTAATTCCCTTTTTAATAGAGCATGTTGAATGTTTAATTGATCATTATTACAAGGCCACCACAGGTCCATTTGCATCGTTCAACAACTTCTGCACAGCAAAACCCACACACACCATGGTCAGAATTTATTTTAGGACTAAACCTGGAAGGGAGAGACACACACGTAAATGCTTCCTCTTACCTTTGCAAAATGGCAAGCCCCCGCATCAGCTACATGGTTGTAGGCAAGGTTCAGTATAGCCAGATTTTTGTTAGTGACCTGGAGGCCTTTGAGACCTTGGCAGAGAAGTCTGGCTCCTTCCTCGTCAATCTGGTTGTTTCGTAGATATATCTGTGTGAGCCTAGGATATAAATTGGGATGGGATTTTTTTTTAAACATTTTTTTTGCCTTTGCCTCTTCGAGCACAGCAGACATTCCAGCACATTACATTTAGGACCAATGACAGGCAGAGATCCTAAAAAGTTATCAATTAAATAATGGCATAGGGCCTTTACACGATAATGCTTTGTTGGCAAAAGGAATTTTAAGGCTTCAAAGGAAGGGTCCGAGACACCATTGCCATAGCAAACAGAGCAGTTTGGGAAAACCAAATAACAGAACCAACTACTTACGGCAATTCCTCAGCGATCAGCTTGTAATAAGATTGTTGAGCCAGTGCGTTTCCTTCAAATGAAACAATCCTGGTAAATAAATATTACAGTCATTAAGATACAGGCAAGTCCTTCACTTGCATCAGCTCATGTAACAGACTCAAACTTGTAAATCCTAGCCAGAGATCTGGGAAGAGATGTGCACACCCACCCATATCAACAGAGGTGGGCTATCTATTGTGTGGGTTTCACTGCACTAGCAACAAGTGATCCGCCTGCATGCTCCACCGTAAAGCACGGCGGCACCAGTCAACTAAGGGCTTCAATGTTCACCCACAACCAAATAAAACCAAAAATGGATTCCCACTGTACCTGATACTGGGGCACTGATGCAGAATAGCTACAAAGGAGGAGAAGGTGTCGTCTGTCAATCCGACGTTCCATAAGCTAAAATAAGACAAGAGGGTTAAATCACGCTCTATATCACACTAACACATGATCTCCAGCACTCCCTTTATATATATATAAGCTTTAGTAGAAAATCCACGGTGGTGAAAGACAGTGATTGAAATGGCTATATATTGTGCATACACGAAAAGGACAGAAAAGGATAAATAGGTTTACAATAAAGATGAGGCTGTAAGTTCAACTACCAAATCCGCTGTTCCATAATTTGAATTGTCACTAACGTACATGCCCTCGGTCCTAACGGAGCCGTGCTGTAAATTTCCAGTCACTCACTCTGTTGCCAATTCGACAAGCACGAAAATTATATACGAAAATGCGTATACTTTTAGTGCTGGTCGAACTGGCAACGGAATGAGTGACGCTGCTGCCGTCGGCCCCTTGGACGTATTTCGTGTATTTCCGGGGGTTTGTGTTCTGGCTGTTTGCATCACACAAACCGTTTGGAAATATACGAGATACATCGTGCCCCTGAGTGATATGTGTGCTGCAGACTGGCCCTGGTTCGACACGGCATAGTTGGCCAAAATGCGTCACTACTTCACTACAGTCCTCTGTATTGGCAAGACATTTTCTCACCTGATTTTATGTAAAAGGGCGAGGGAAGGCAGACACTTGGCAAGAACACCCATCATTGTGTCATCGATCTTCCATCCTGTTAAACAAAGGGTTAAATTACAGCCAGAACGTCATGGGGGCTGTGGGGCGGGGGGGGGGGGGGGGGGGAGAGGAGAAGAGGAGGAGAAGTGGTAAGTATCACTCACCTCGAATAGTGATCTCTTTGATGGATTTTGGATCATCGTTTTCCAGTTCAATATTGATTTTTGGTCTGAAGTAAGAGAACCTGTCTGTGTTCTGGCCAGTGCTGGCCTGGAGGTCAAGGGTCCATTCAGAATCATCTGTGGGTATAGGGGACACTCAAACTATAAGTCTATCTTTAGCATGTGAAAGGTCGCAAATGAGTTGTGAAAAAACACATGACCATATGCAAAATACTCCACAATCAGGACCTATTCATTTGGAGCCAGATGGGACCAAACCCAATGCTTTATGGTGGCCGCTACAATGTGGGATTATGGTAACTCCCCTAACCAAGCTCATTTCAGATATCTTGTATTTGAAATGCAAAGCTTTGACAACATGGCTCCCTGCAGTGTTGCATCCTGGGCAGCTGCTCAGGTGTCCAACATCAATCACAGATCTCTAATAGAATCCAGAGCTACAGCTTGTTATAAAAATCAGTGTGTTGCTCATACCCTTCCAACCAGATGCATGTGGCCTGCCAATGTATACACTTACACACACACACCTACATGTAGGCATAAGAATGCATTGGACATCACCATGCCTATTTAATGGAAGCCTTTGATTGGCTTTCAAGATTATGTGGATGCCCTTTGATATGGGCAAACCTATCCCTGATAGAAATCCTACCAAAAGGTGAGTGCTTTTTTTTTCCCCTTACATTTTTTGCATCTTACAAAATGGTCCTTAAAATATTCCCCCCTTTTAGCCTTTAATCTATGCCAGGTATAAAGCACAGGTTACCTCCCAATAGGCTGTTAAATTTAATCTGCTTGAATGACTAAGCTCCTCAAAATGGTGGCGGAGGTATATGGGAGTGACAGCTGTAGACATTATTTAAATATTCCTGTTCTATACATTTGCTTATAAGGGGCTATAGCCTAAAGATTACATACACGAAGTATGGAGAGTAAAGAAAAAATACAGTTATACACAATGTGTATAACTGCAAGCAAACGCATAAAAAAAAAGTGTCTGTGGAATTGCCTGCTTATGACATCACTTGTGACTTGATATGCAAATGAACTCAATTTCAATGGGTTATGTGTAATTTGCATATCGTGCCACAGGTGATGTCATAAGCCGAAGACACAATAAAAAACGTATTTCTTCTTTTGCATGGACAATGTATAGATTTTTTTGTACATGCACAGTAAAACAAGGTATAGGTGCTGGAGTCCTTTTAACTCAGGACTGTATATTATGGACATACACAGCCTCCAACACCAACAGCAAAGAGTTTTCACTTACCGTTGGTAGTTTTATTGGATCCTGGTGATCCAGGGGAGAGGGGGCGTGCAACTACTTGTGGGATTTCGGTATGCCCCACGCGGTAACACAGCTCTGTAAAGTCCTGTTCCAGATTACCAGTGCATTGGTAATCCTCTGCAAGAAAAGGCATTTAATACTGTACGTGTAATAGAATGGAAGTAAGTGATTACAGAAAGTAATGAGCTGATTGAACCATGTACAAAGGTGATTTAGAATTCACTGTAGCCAGCAGTATATACATACAAATAAAACATTGAGATGTCAAGAAGACTGATTTGTAGACATGTGCATTCGTTTTCGGACGAATGCATTTTCGTCCATTCATCCAAAAAACGAATAACAAAAATGCTAAACTATCGAAAGCCGAATGAACGAATGGTTAATAAACGAAAATCATTCGTCCATTCGTGCTATTGGCATTCTATAAACCGAAATAGAGTCGGTTTATAGAAAGCCAATAGCATTACATACATTCCAGAAACCGACATAAATTAACGACTTTCGGTTTATGGAATGTATGTAATAGACATGTGCAAAACTAAAATTTTCGTTTCGCTTTCGTCCATTCGGACGAAAATGTTATTTATTTCGTCTAAAACGAATTTCGTTCATTACTGCATTCGTTTCAGAAGTGATCGGGTTTGGGCCTGCACAAGGTATAGTTCTGTTATCTCACGTCACCTGGAACTAATCTTTTTGCCAATAGATCCACATTATGTTAAAGTTTCTTTATAAAAGGGTGGGTGGCAGTGAAAGAAAACATGTTCTCTTCCATAGTGTGACTACATAAAGGCTGGAGCCACTGATGTTTAAAGGTCAATACATTATGCAGCGCTGTCTACGGGGAATAGAGGATTGGGGTGTGATCTACATTTTACTGATTTCAGCCCTTGGGAATTTTTTTCATTTTTTATATAATAACAATGTGTTTACCCATTAATAAGCCAGTCAATGGTCTTTTTCTTACCGGCTGTCAGTGATGTCCGATCCACCCAGCCAATAGCTAGAAATATAAGAACATAGCGGTGTTACAACAGAATATGCTTTTTGTACAATTGCTAACCATGAATTTTCAGCATTAATACCCTCTCCATTGCTATAGGCAGAACCAACAGGGCTTTGGGGTGATTGTGCCTATTGAATGCCATCAGTAGGGCCCTCTTGACTGGGACCAGACGGGGCCCTCTTGACCGGCACCAGCTGGGCCCTCCTGATTGGGTAAATTCTCAGGTGGCTCATTTGACAATGTTGTTTCTGTTGCTTCTTTCTCCAGGTTTTCATAATTGAACTTTAAAACTCACTAAAAGCCTGAGTCCATCCTCATCACTGTAATCCTGATGGCACATTCAGTAGCAATCTTCCAGAATCTCCCACGGGCACCTAGGACTCAATCAGTGTCTAGCAGCTGCACCTGCTCTAATGAAGGAGCCATCTGTGGTATAGTTGCCCACAATGGGTTGCCAGGGGATCATGGGAGATGTAGTCCACCAACACTTGGATGGATGTAGTTTGACACACCTTCTGTGCTAGGCCGATAATTAAAGGGACTGTATCACCTATACATTGCTTATACTGTGAATGTAGAGAATAATACATGATTGAAAATCATCTATACATTGGGTTGGCAAAATGGCATGCAAATCCCTAAATCAGGGGATTTAAAAAAAAAAAAGTGTTTTGTTTATGACATTACCTGTGACACAATTTCTACTGAAAATGTATTAAAATCAATTAATCAGCTCACAGGTGATGTCATAAACAGACACGTGTAAAACACATTTTTCTCTTGATTTAATCATTCCCTTGTAATTCTGCTAGCACAATGTATAGATCCCTTTTCAATCTTCTTTTATTCCCTAATTTCACAGCGTAAGCCATGTTTAGGTGATACGTTCCCTTTCAAACTACTTTTAGTGGTATCGCCACCATTTGGCCTGTTGCAGACTATACAACACCTATTTTAATATATTTTCCAATCATGTGGGTTTTTCGTTGAGTTTAATTATTTCAGTGCTTGGGGGGGTGCGTAGTTACCACAGCTGCCTGTCCCATTAACCCCTTCTGTACCTGAACTTTTCAAGTCCTCGTCACCGCTTCCAACGTTTGTCCTGTCCTTCGTCGACTTTTCTGTCTTTTTCCCCATGGTTATTTTCTTGATAATGCTGAAGTTGAAAATAAAATGCGAATATTGTTTAATATTGTCTCATTTTGGGATTAACGCCGTTCCCTGAGAAAGAAGAAAGAAAGAAGATGCTGTGACATATTATTATTTATACTGATTGATTTTCTTTTTTAAAGTTCTAATTTCTATTTTCGCGCTGCCTCCTCACTACAATGACCAAATCCTCTGCATCGCTAGGCCATGGCCCATTTCAGTGTTTCTGCAAAATAAAGAAATGTCAAGCAATAACAGCCAGTCCCAGATTGGAACATCCCCATTGCATGAACCAGGATGAAAGATGTTTGCAAAAGACACACAAATTCATCCCTATCACATGCATTATATCACATTGTCAACCTGTGTACAACTGTTGTGCAGATTGCAGCAAGCTTCATTGTTTCACATTAACCCATAACAATAATAATTATGAATAATGACACAAGGCACCGTGCAAACCTGCCCTGCATCAGATACTCCATCCAGCAGACTTTGTAGAATGAGAGAAAAATTGCAAAAATAGTTTTGTTTGTTTGTAAAGAAAGCAATGCAACATTTATTTCTAAATAAATCCATGCCATATCCGAATCGACTGCTACATGTATAAGCCTGCTTGCTACAGAACTGCTGGAAATGGCATGTAACAATAATAATAATAATAATAACAATAATAATAATACCTCCCCAAACAAAAAATAAATAAACACTGGTTAAATGAATGTTTCAGCAGTGATCAGGATAAATAATAGTTTTACATTACCTTTACCTGGTTTTGCCCCAGTTATAGATTCATATGCCAAGGGCTATATAGTCATTTTTTTTTTTACTTTAGGGGGTCAGCTGTGTTCCTAGTAAGTAGTGTTCGGCGTCTGGTAACCATGGTAACGCGACTAGGCCGCAGCGTGGAGTCGCCATTGGTAACCAGCAAGCCGAGGGGCGGGAGTAACGGGTGTGGGGCTGAGTGACGGGGAAAGCAGCCAATGGGAGCAGAGGGGTCGGGGTTTGACGTTAATCGGAGGGTGGGGATGAGTTGCGCGCAGATGGCCGAAGCTCCCAGTGTATTTACAGGGTAAGTGAGGGGCTGTCACTAGCTGACACATACTATGTAACATGCAGCGCCTTTCTGGTTTGCATTAGTTGTGCACGAAGCGCTATTCCGGTGCAACGTTTTAAAAAGTGAAACGGTCACCATGGAAACCAATGAATGTCCCTGCTGATTGTTCCCCCCCCCCCCCACCCCACAGAGTGACATGCTGCGAATTATATGTGAAAGGGGAGCAATGAGCAAGAACATTGCACTGGTTTCCATGGTGACCGCTCCATGTTTAGAACATTGCCCTAGATGTGCTCTCTATACATGACCTCTATCATACATGTCATTTACTATGCTCAGTGTCTTAGGATATCCCCCCCAAAACCCCCCAGGCACAGGTGAACTAATCAGTGGCTCCATGTGTCTGACCACCTGGAAGGCATTAATGAGCAGGCTATGTGTCCTATTCCTTGTAGCAATGCACCATACTGTATGTGTGTGTGTATATATATATATATATATATATATATATATATATATATATATATAATGTACAGCCAGATCAACCCAACTGAGGGCAACCCAACAATACATCCTTCCATTGCCTGAATGTGAAATAAAAAAATATAAAAATACTAATTATGTTATCATATAATAAAATGATGCTGTGAGTATTATAAATATATACACGTGTGTGTGTGTTTTATGGTCCCTAACCACTTGCTTATTTTGCTTCGTGGTGTTGGTTACTGTAAGCTATATATATAATATAGTTATATAGTGAGCTCGGTAGTTATAGATATATAGCATGGTGTATAATGTGCAAAATGTCTGCTCTCATTCAGTCTACGAACCCATTCCATACAATATCATAATAATGCACAATACTATCATTTTGTACATATCTGTCATGCAATAGACATACTACATGTCATGAAGTATAATATATGTGTATTCCCCTATATCTCACATGGTTTAAGTTAATAGTATGATTTTTATTATTTTCATTAATTTAGGGGGGGTTTTTAGCCAGTGAAAAAGACACGTCAGAGGTTAGGTTAGATAATGTTTTGAGGAAACACACCCCCATGACTCTCAGCCAGCACATGCTGCCTAAGGATAGTGGGCGTTACCGCACATGTACTCTAATTCTAGACCAAAGTCTAGTCTGTCTATATTTCTATCTCATATCTAAGTGTAATTATTTGTGTATAAAAATAAATATCATTATTTGTATTGTGTGTGTAAACCTAAATATAACTTTGTATTGTGTGTAAACATACATATAACTATTTGTATTGTGTGTAAACATAAATATAACTTTGTATTGTGTGTAAACATAAATATAACTTTGTATTGTGTGTAAACATAAATATAACTATTTGTATTGTGTGTAAACATAAATATAACTTTGTATTGTGTGTAAACATAAATATAACTTTGTATTGTGTGTAAACATAAATATAACTTTGTATTGTGTGTAAACATAAATATAACTATTTGTATTGTGTGTAAACCTAAATATAACTTAATATTGTGTGTAAACATAAATATAACTATTTGTATTGTGTGTAAACATAAATATAACTTTGTATTGTGTGTAAACATAAATATAACTTTATATTGTGTGTAAACAAATATAACTATTTGTATTGTGTGTAAACATAAATATAATTATTTGTATTGTGTATAAACTTAAATATTATTTGTATTGTGTGTAAACATAAATATCATTATTTGTATTGTGTGTAAACATGAATAGAATTATTTGTACTGTGTGTAAACATGAATATAATTATTTGTATTGTGTGTAAATATAATAATAAAATATAATATATATAAATATAACTATTTGTACTGTGTGTAAACATGAATATAACTATTTGTACTGTGTGTAAATATAAATATAACTATTTGTACTGTGTGTAAACATGAATATAACTATTTGTACTGTGTGTAAACATGAATATAATTATTTGTACTGTGTGTAAACATGAATATAATTATTTGTACTGTGTGTAAACATGAATATAATTATTTGTATTGTGTGTAAACATGAGTATAATTATTTGCATTGTGTGTAAACATGAGTATAACTATTTGTACTGTGTGTAAATATAAATATAACTATTTGTACTGTGTGTAAACATGAATATAACTATTTGTACTGTGTGTAAATATAAATATAACTATTTGTACTGTGTGTAAACATGAATATAATTATTTGTACTGTGTGTAAACATGAGTATAATTATTTGTATTGCGTGTAAACATGAGTATAATTATTTGTATTGTGTGTAAACATGAATATAACTATTTGTACTTTGTGTAAATATAAATATAACTATTTGTACTGTGTGTAAATATAAATATAACTATTTGTACTGTGTGTAAACATGAATATAACTATTTGTACTGTGTGTAAACATTAATATAATTATTTGTACTGCGTGTAAACATGAGTATAATTATTTGTATTGTGTGTAAACATGAGTATAATTATTTGTATTGTGTGTAAACATGAATATAACTATTTGTACTGTGTGTAAATATAAATATAACTATTTGTACTGTGTGTAAACATGAATATAATTATTTGTACTGCGTGTAAACATGAGTATAATTATTTGTATTGTGTGTAAACATGAATAGAATTATTTGTACTGTGTGTAAACATAAATATAACTATTTGTATTGTGTGTAAACATGAGTATAATTATTTGCATTGTGTGTAAACATGAGTATAACTATTTGTACTGTGTGTAAATATAAATATAACTATTTGTACTGTGTGTAAACATGAATATAACTATTTGTACTGTGTGTAAATATAAATATAACTATTTGTACTGTGTGTAAACATGAATATAATTATTTGTACTGTGTGTAAACATGAGTATAATTATTTGTATTGCGTGTAAACATGAGTATAATTATTTGTATTGTGTGTAAACATGAATATAACTATTTGTACTTTGTGTAAATATAAATATAACTATTTGTACTGTGTGTAAATATAAATATAACTATTTGTACTGTGTGTAAACATGAATATAACTATTTGTACTGTGTGTAAACATTAATATAATTATTTGTACTGCGTGTAAACATGAATATAATTATTTGTACTGCGTGTAAACATGAGTATAATTATTTGTATTGTGTGTAAACATGAATATAACTATTTGTACTGTGTGTAAATATAAATATAACTATTTGTACTGTGTGTAAACATGAATATAATTATTTGTACTGCGTGTAAACATGAGTATAATTATTTGTATTGTGTGTAAACATGAATAGAATTATTTGTACTGTGTGTAAACATAAATATAACTATTTGTACTGTGTGTAAACATGTACAGATAATGTTTCTTATTGTGTCCAAATGAGCAATGGAGAATTTAAATAAAATATAAAAGTTGGTGCAACTTATTAAACACTTGAATTCTGTCAGGAGTTTGAATCATATAAAGCCCTGATGCAGAATCTATTCTTAATAAATGCTCATAATAAATAATTCCAGTGGGCTTTACATTGCAGTGTGTTTAATATCTACAGAATAACCAGTCAGGGCTAGCGCAGTTTCCTGCCATTTTTCTCCTCAGAGCAGTGAGATTACTTGGGTAGCATTCCAAGCCCCCCTTTTATTATACAGCGATGCAAACTTTTTTTTCTGAGGCTGGGTAATGTGGAAGCTAGTGAGCTCCGATAATTATTTAGTCTTGCTACCTTTTTTTTAAAAAAAATCTTAAAATGCACTACTTTTATATCAGGCTATTGAATAACACAGACTGCAAAATAAATTTGTGAGTGAAAAACCAGGTTTAAATCGCGTCGTTCATTAGAGGCCAATGGGGGTTATTTAGAAAAACATAAATCTCTTGGAAAGTTATATGAATGGCCTAAACTGCAGCATGGTTTCCATGGTGACTGCTCCATTTTTAGAACTTTGCTCCAGAATTGACTTTTAAAAATGGCTCCCAATAACTTTTTAAGTCAAGTATTTTTATCTGTGCATTTTGCTTGAAAATTAATATGAAATGCAAATTATTTTAAATCTTCTTGACAGTTTCTGTCCTCTTATGACAAGAGTGGGGGAAATAAAAGTTGCTCTGTAACTTTTGTTTTTTTCAAAATTATTATTATTTTTGTCTGTTGCTTGATTGCAAGAAATTAAATGTACGTATTTTTCCGACTACAGGCTGGGAAAAGGGCGTCTTCCTCCTGCCAACTGACGTCGCCATCTCTGTGGACAAGGTAATCCACTGGCATTTAGTGCCCTGCACAGTAAATGTGATACAATAGACACAATATATAGGACTTGATTCATGAAAGAGGGAATTGCAAAATTAAGGCCAGAATAGCAGAACTTGAAGGATAGGTGAACGGGACAATTTTTCCAACTCGCCTACTTTGGCCTTAAACTTGCGATTCACTTCTCAATATCCTCCAATTGTCTTTTTTGTTTTATAAAGCCCACAAGGTAACCCGCTGGGATGCAAAATTGAAACCTTTTGTAAATCTACTTCACAGCTCAGTGTGCCAAACATGTTGAAGGTAAAAATGACCCCCATCACTGCACTTTGGGCGGGGTGCGCACACCTCAACAATTCTCAGCATTCCGTCCCATAATGCCCTGGGCGTCTGGGGATTGAGCGCTGAGTTTCTGTACAGGGAGGCGGCGCTTTTCCATTGGTGCACATGTGCCGCAACTCATCCAGCGTGCGCTGGCTCAGAGAGTCGTTGGTCACTTGAAATATTACCATTACCTAACTTTGTTGAGTATTTTATATACAATTACATCGATCTACCTCTTACATGGATAAATAAATAAGAATAATAAAAAAAAATGGACTGGCTCCTAAATATGACAGCTTGGCTCCTTCATTCTAAGAATAATGTAGACATAAACTGCACGGTTAGCTCCAAACAATTTTCTTTTTTGCTTACGTTGGCGGATCTTGCTCAGTTATGGACAGTTTTGCACGACTGTGCATGCAATCAAATGTTCATTCTCCGTCAACCACTGCAACTTTGTTACTGTTTCATCTGTTAACTTACAAGATTAAAACATTTTTTTGTTTCCTCACTACAGGTTGTGAATCTTACCTCTTCCATCTCTCCAGGGACGTCATCCTTGTCTGATCACCGAGGACCAGGTGAGCCAGTTGTATTTTCGCAAGTGCCGTGGTACAAGTTGTGTGTTTTCCAGGCTATGCGCAGTCTTTCCGCCTAGCAATCCGATAGCTGGAGTGTGCAGGATAACCCTCGGGGTTACACGGCCGCCTGCCATCCTGAAAGTGACTCCTCTCTAGCTAAAGAAATGAGAAACCCATCTGTCCCTTTACCTCCTGACATGTCCTATTCACACCTTGTATAATCCCGCGCTGAATAGGAAGATGACAAAAGAGCAGGTAACAAAAGGATGTGCCCTGCAGGCTGACGAACAGGGCAATAAAATAATGCTAGTTATCCTCTGACACAGGAGTTCCCTTTTTGTATTTGTGTTCAATATTTAGTTCATAGTTTTGTTTAGAAATATTATTGGATGGATTATGTGGGCAAAATAACCTTCTACCTGCTATGTTTGCAATTCTTATCTCCCTGACCCTCAATAATCAATTTCACTGTACACATATATTTCAAAGTAGAAGTTTAGAAACATAGAAACATAGAATGTGTCGGCAGATAAGAACCATTCGGTCCATCTAGTCTGCTCAATTTTTTTTTTTTGAGTACTTTTATTAGTCCCCCGTTCCCGGTCTTATAGCCTTGTGTCTATCCCACGCATGCTTAAAATCCTTGACTGTGTTTACCTGTACCACTTCTGCTGGCAGGCTATTCCATACATCCACTACCCTCTCAGTAAAGTAATACTTCCTGATATTACTTTTAAATCGTTGCCCCTCTAATTTAAGACTATGTCCTCTAGTTGTGGTAGTTTTTCTTCTTTTAAATATACTCTCTTCCTTTACTGTATTGATTCCCTTTATGTATATAAATGGTTCTATCATATCCCCCTTGTTACGTCTTTCCTCCAAGCTATACATGTTAAGATGCTTTAACCTTTCCTGGTAAGTTTTATCCTTCAACCCATGAACCAGTTTAGTAGCCCTTCTCTGAACTCTCTCCAAAGTATCAATATCCTTCTGGAGATACGGTCTCCAGTACTGCGTACAATACTCCAAGTGAGGTCTCACCAGTGCTCTGTACAGTGAAATATACGGATATACAGACACATATTTATAGCTATAGCCTGCTTCGTAATCACTCTTTTTACTTAAAAAAAAATAAAAATAAAGTACAATCTTCTGCAAATTCTTCACGCATAATTGGAAGTTTTTAGACGTAGACAAATAGATTGTGACTGTAGAAAAGAAGCAAGTGACTCATTCAGTATGCCCTCGAGTAGTGCACAGATGTCTTAAAGACTCACAATGTGGAAGTCTCAGGCTTTCTTGATTGTTATACACCTAAAGGCTGTTCCAGCTAACTTCTGTATAATGTAAAAAACATACACATCAAGGCCAAGAGCACGGAAACAGCACTTTATTACATATTTCTCTTTGTGTTTAACTTGCATTGCAGAGGAAAATGTTTTTTTTTTTTTATCTAGTGTAGTAACTGAGAAATATGTTAAACTCGTTTGCTGTCCGCCGTACAGTTAATATTTTATGATGTCTTAATAAAGGTAAAGCAGATGAGTGATAAAGCAACCGCACGACCTTTTTAATTCTTGCTTGGTATTGTAGGAGTTGTATTATATAGCAGCTGCCCTGCTGGATGCTTACCTATATACATCTCCATATGTTTCCAATGTTAGCGTACTGGTACTACAGCTACAGGGACTGTAACCTAAACATTGCTTGAACTGCGAATTAAATAAAAAGATTGAGAATGATCTGTACATTGTGTTCGCAAAACTGCATGTAAATGACTAGGAGTAACGTGTTTTAGATTTGCCAGTGGAGTCTCCTGCTTATGACATCACCTGCGACGTGATATGCAATTTACACATCTCCCACTGAAAAGCAGTTAATTTGCATACCGTGCCACAGGTGATGTCATCAGCAGGAGACTCCACATTTTCTCCTATTGTAGACATTTGTTTGTAATTTTGCTAACACAATGAATAGATCATTTTCAATCATTCTGTATTTCCTGCATTCACAGCGCAAACAATGTTTAAGTCCCTTTACTTACCTTTACATGGTTTGCTGCAGAACCATGGTGTCTATTAGCAGTTGATTGCAGTTATCTTATTTCACCAACAGGGGGAGATATTGTACTGTTTAGCCTCTTTTTTTTTTTTGAATGGCACTTGCTACACTTGGAACTATTGTTACTGTTTGATTATGTGTGTAATGTTTAGTTCATCCTTAAATTACCTTGTGCTTTTCGCTCCAAAAATTCCAAAGCTTTATAACAATTACCAACTTTAATGTTTTGTTTTCTAAATTGTGCAGCTGCCAAGTTCATACATTTTAAAACACAATTTGTACCATTGTCATGTACCCGTACCTGGCACGAGTTCCAGATTACAGCTTTGCTAAATAGACTCCAGTATTAGGAAGTTGAAGCCTTAAAGGGACTCTGTAACCTAAATAGTGTGTCTTCTGTGAATGGATAGAAAACAAGTTGTTGTTTTTTTTTAGATGTAATACTGCTGACTGCCACCGGTCTAGCAACTATAACAGAGCAACGGGAGTGGTGATTCAACGCTTCTGAAGCTCTTGCTTACAACAAGGCAGCGCCATATTGGACTGGCGGCTGCCTTTCCTATGTGGCACATACGATTGCTCCTGTGAGCCATCATATATATATAAATATATATATATATATATATATATATATATATGTCGGAGGTTTTATTTAGGTGTTAGCTGATGCCTCCTCCTCGTCTAATTGCGTCTGCTCTTATAGGCCGTGGAGGGTAATTTGTATATGTATATATTTAATTTGCACACCAAGACATAAAGCAATGCCATAAATGGGAGACACATTTTGAAAACAAAATTTCTTGCTATTCTGATAACGTTATGCATAGATCATTTTTTTTAAAGAAAGATTTATTCTCTATATTCCCTGTGTAGGTGTCCATGTCATATTGGTAATATGTAACCTAGTATAAGTACAGTTCAGCAAGCAGCATTTATTTTTCTTTTAAATGGACTGTCTCCAACAGAATTATAAAAACAGAAACAATATCACAATAAACAGTCCCATGTGGGTGCTGCCGTAGTCCTGCCAACGCTCTGGGAGGTAACCAGTGGCCTAAAGTCTTATAATCCGGAGAGGTGACTTCAGTCTATTATTTGGAGTGGTCAGCCTATAGATCTGTAGGTTCGAAACCTCATCGAGGACTTAAAAAAAAAAGTTTGTGCAATGTTTTCAAACTGCTTTGTACTCATCATACGACGGACATGAGAGGCGCCATAATCCTAACTGAGGTCTTCAATAGATTCCCTCATTTCATTCATATAGTGTTCCTAAGAGAAGTCTTAGATGCTAGCTTAACCCAAGCAGGCGATAAGTGGATTGTTTTCTTACAGTCATGGTGGCTGTGTGTAAAGTGCCGACCACGTGTGGCCAGCCTAGTGGCTGTGCCTGAGTACCACGGAGAGGCCCTTTGCATTTTTTAAAGTGGTTAGTTCAAAAGCTCGGATCATAACAAAGTGCCTTGTTTGTGACCTCTGTTATTTGCCAAATGGGGGGGGGGGGGGGGGGGAATTCCCAGATATTGTCGGACGCAATCCTCTTCTCATGATCTGGTTATTGACCTCATTCATCTTTCGCTTCAGCCTCCACAAAGTCATGTCCACATCCTGTCAGATGCACCTCATTAGACCGCTTCAGTGTGTGTAACCAAATCTACAGCGGTTACTGTACTACTGGGCCAAAGCTCAGATTTTGGTGAATGCAGTCAAACAGAATTCAAAAGCTTTCTGCAAGCACCTAAAAAAAGTTTTCTTTCAATAGAAGGAAATAACAGAAACATGTCCATTTCCCCCCCCCAGTGGGAAGAAAAGAGTGACCTGCATGCCCTAGGAAGTCCAGCTAGGGCACAGCACTAGCCATGTTCACTCCAGGTAACAATCCTCCAATTAGGAACAGTAGTCTATTGAGAAGAGCGACACATAGGATGGTACCCTGCCCTCCTCATCGGGCTTGGCGCTTTGCAGGAGGCGACGGGGGGTAGTGTCGGACAGGTGGCATGTCATAGTGGCTGGGAATGTGGCTGTTTTTCGGAGAGTCGTAATGGCCCGGTGGGAAGCTGCTTCTAGGGCTACTGGTGGTGACTCCTTCTGCCCCTTGTACTAAACTCTCTGGAAGAGAGGAAATAAAGAGCGTTAGATAATTCTGAATACTTCGCGGTGCGCAATAAAGGGTTAATTTATTTGGTGAAACAGAGGAGGCAAATCTCTTGGACACAGGGGAAGCTACTGTGCTGCACAGAAGGGGTCTACTGTTTTGGTCATTGCACTGTGGAGGTATTGGGGAGACACAGGGATGAAGATGTGGGGATGGTTTTCAACTATAGTAAAGGGACTCTTGATAAAGTTATAGCTGAGGGCCAGGGTGACAAGCTTCACTGAGGGGGAGGCATTACCTTCTTCTTCTTCTTCTTTGAGCTCTTGTTCGTACATGGCATCTTCATCGAAGAGCCCGATCTCGGCGTAGGACATTTCCCTATGGACTGGAGACTTCATCTCCATGTAGTTGCCCTCAGACGGTCGTCCATACAGCATCGGCAGGTCTTTAATGGTGGCATAGGGATTCTCACTGTTCAGGGAGCTGTTGCTGGCATTAATAGTGGAGTCTTTGACATAATCTGTAACATCAGATAAATAGTGTGTTCAGGAGTACGTGCCACCTTGCTGGGGGAAATCATTCTACGGACCAATACGGACCATTTCTCCCTATTACACTTTCCATTTGAACATAATTGTGCGTGGTTTTTTTTTTTTGAGCCTCACCTTTTGTTAGTGAAGAAAGAGGGGACCTAAAGTTTGAAAATCCCATCTCGATTCCCTGCAATTCTCTGTTTATTGAGTAGATCCTATAGTGTTCTAAATGCATTTTAGTAGTTATTAGTACAATTCTGCTCGGTTAGATGTATGTTCCATTAAGGACAAGCCTTGTGTTCAGCTCTGTGAGCAGCACTGTGCCTTGCAGCTGGCTGTGTTGAACGTATGGCATGTTATTATACCTATGTGTGGAAGTGGCAAGCACGGGACATTGGCAATGTGTGACCGGGCTGAGAGTAACGCACAGGGCGATACAGACGAGTAGTAACCAAGCCACGGATCCCATAATGCCATCTTGTCTTTTATGTGGTGTACTCACCATTCCCACGATTGTAATAAATGCCCACACTGTAACTTCTGTCCATGCGAAGTCCGCCTGCAACCAGACCACGTACACACTGTAACTCTAACGCACTCAACAAAACTGATATGTGCTGTAGCATGTGCTGTAATTCCCTTGTCTGCAATATCAGGAATGTACCTTGCTCATTCTCATTGTTTTTAGTGAAAATGCAAAAAAAAGGGTATAGTTTAAATATAAACAAGATGGCTGCCTCCTTTGCCCCAATATTTTTAATACATACTGCTGTGCTACGGGTGCCAAGGGGAGATTGCAACACTGCTTCTGTTTAGTTTTTTTTGTTAATATATATAATCTCCTCTAACTTCTCCATTCTTTAGGAGTAGGATGAGTCAGATCCTGGGCATCAGGAAGCAAGGCTATCTCCAAAAGTATATGGGACTGCCCAAAAGTAGTTATTCATGGGCACTGGGGATAGTCAGAGCTGAATGACTTTGAGACCTGAAATGTTCTCATGCTTTGTCCCATGGTAACTAAAACCTAGCTTGTGTTTTGAGCACATTTTAAGCTCTACATGATCAGGACCAAGCGGACATGCCCAAGTGAACCATCTCGCTCTCCTATACTGTAACATATAACGGCTTAGACATTACCGTCTAGAGCAGATCCTTTGTTACCTGGGTCTTTGTGGTTCAGCGGTATGCCTTGATGCTTCCAGTCAGCCGGCAATGTGGCATTATAATCTGGACCGAAAGCTCCCACCCGCTCCCTCTCCGGGTTCTTCACTTTGGTGAAGTGTGGGTTGCGTTTCGCGCTCTGTCGGAAATCAATAATAAAGAGATATTTGGGGACAGGCTTATCAGGTTGCTCTTCGTGCTGCCCTGGCGCACAGTGTTATGTAGGTTACAGTAGATGCAATCCCTTCTCATACTCCTCTCTAGCTATCTTCATACAGTTCTTTTAAATTTTTCAGCACTGCATTTTACTGCAGAGCCATGTCGGGGCAACTGAGGCACTAGCGCCGGGGCAACTGAGGCACTAGCGTCGGGGCAACTGAGGTACTAGCTTCAGGTGTACAGATGAGGGGGCATGGGATTATAGCTTAGCATCATGGATATGGTAGCCAACAGAAGCAGTCTATATTGGGAGCAATAAAAAAAAGATAATGTGCCCTTTTTTCTGTATAACCCTAAAAGGAAAGACAATAAATGTAATGAGCTGCTACCAAGGCGTGCCTGTGGTTCCTCCTCACAGCTTCTAAAAAAGCAGTAAAAAGATGGTGGAAGCACTCTGGGCAGTTTAAACTATTTAACGCCTGTACACCTATACACAAGCTCAGATCCAAAGCAAAGCACTGAAATAATGTTTAATATGGCAGGAAATTACTTTCAAATCTTTTTAAAATCTGGGATGCACTTGTAATATGAAACATTATACATACATATTGGTGAAAATCGTAAGGTGAAACGTGTCAGGTGGTTAAACCAAGAGGTGTTCTTTTCGACGCAATAGACTATTGGTCTATTCGGAAAAGCATTTTAAAGTGCGTGCTTTCTTTTACATGTGTACTCTGTTATTGTAAATGTCTTTTTTTCATTATATTAACCAGGATGTATTTATCATACATAATTTGATGTAAGTATAATGTTTAATTACAATATACCCATAAGTGTCTGGCTATACTATAATGGTGATTGTAGGTAAGTCAGGAAGGAGGTCACCATTCTCTGCTCTTGGCTCAGGCACAGTAGAAGCTGGCTATGGCTGTACTGCTGTACTGAACAAAGGTTGTACGTGGTTTAGGAGACAGATGTTTTTAAGGGCCAACCGTTGAAAACAAGAGATGACCTACATAGAGAAATGCATAAAAGGTCCCACCATTACCATTTGATGAGCTTCCTGACCCTCCTTGTCCTGCCTTGCCTTTACTAATAATGTCTGAATACTCTAGTTTACCCGCTTAAAGATGGAGAGAGGAGAATGTCGACTAACCTTTTTTTTGGAGCCTGGCCTGTCTTGGTTGCTGGGTAGAGGGGGAGGATTGGGACCGCACTGAGACAGTGTGTGATAACTGGGATTTGAATAGTAGTGCATGTAACCTGGGGGGACATCTGTGGAAAAAGAACATCCGTGATATATACATAAAGTGATAAAGCCAATATATTCTGAGGAAAACTTACTTTTTTAAAACATAAAACATGCCGCTGTTTAGTGTAAGCCCTGACTTTGGTATTTCCATTTCTTCGTCCATTACCTGTATCTACCAGAGTGCACACATAGACTGCAAATACACAATCCAATTAAACCCATTAATGACAGGTTGTTTGAATCAGGCCATGGAAGAAAATAAAGGGGGGGGGGGGGGGTGTACCCCTAACCACTGCAAAAACTAAATCTTTTTATACCTTTCCTTTGAATGAAATCCTGTATTTAGATTCACATCCCCCTGTTTAATGGATTGTATGCAACTAGTTCCAAAGAGTTCCTCGTTCCATAGACTGTTACCTGGTACTTCGTAGACTGAGCTGGTGGGTCTTGTGGCGGTGTAGGCCACGGCCAAACTCCGGCTCTCCTTATCCTTCTGCCAGTGTCGATAGCACAGAAAGAAACCGATCAGCGCCACCACCAGGATGACTAAAGCGATGATGCCAAGCATGGGCCCCAGAGAATCCGCGCCGGTAGACGTCTTTGGAACCATAGTAAACGGAACGTCCGCCGTGATAGCTGGGCAGAAAGAATAAATCCAAATGTTTACCAAAACATCACTATGTCATGGGGTTAACAACTGAGTCATTGAGTAAGAAGCTCTGATCGTTTTCTCTGATAAGCTATAGACCTTTCTTCATGAAAGAGGGAATTGCAGGGATTGGTGAGGGTTTTTTGCAAATGAATGCCGAAATAGCAGCCTGAAGTAAAACTGGATGAGAGAATTTTACCAACTCTGCTACTTTGGTCTTAAGATTTAAATTCCTTTCTCAATCGCCCGAAGTTCTCTCCTACCTGAATAAAGCCCATAGTATGTACCGCCGGTGTTTGACAATAGAAATGGAAGTAAAGATCTATAGATACCAACAAATTCCTAAAACTCAACCGGAAACCCATGTTCTTTTTCCTACGGCCAAATCACAGTGCTGGTTCCAAAAAGCCGGTCTTCACAATATTTGTAGACATTCGGAGGGAAATGCAACTTCCAAAAAATCTAGGAGCCATAGCTCCTTGACTCGGGGGTCCTGGCTAAAACAGTGTTGCACTACTCACCTTTTTCACAATGGGCTCCAGACCAGCCCGCCTCACACTGGCAGTGTCCAGTCACGTGGTGGCAAGTGGCATTGTTAAGGCACTCACAGATTTGGTGGCATTTTAATCCATAGGTCCTGGCAGGGCACTCTGTCGGAAGAGAACACAGAGCTTGTGCAATTTGCCATCATAACCCAAAAAAATCAACACCAATTGCATTATAAGTAATAATCTGCCATTGGGAGCATCGTAGAAACATATGGGGGATATGTATAACAACTCCCGCACTGCAATGTATCGAGTGAGGAATAAAAAGGTGCAAGCGCTGCTTGGTATGTATAATGGAGATCGTTATACGTACCATATCGTTTTATAAATCACGACACTTTGCAGTGCGTTAGAGAGACTTCTGTTACATAGTGTTTGGCGCAGGATCTTTGACACTTTCAGCACCAGCACAACCCGGACGTAGTTTTCTGTCGGAGGCGGCGCAGGCTCTTGAAATTTGACAGGAATCTGCTTTGTTCATAGGCGCACACATCGATAGCACCACTAGTTGGCGCTGTCTGCATGTATGCTGTAATTATACATAACGCCCATTGAAGCTTTCACTGATAGATAAGAACCAATATATCTGAATATTTTCATTAGTCCCTGGCCTTATCTTATATCTAGGATAGCCGTATACCTATCCCATGCTTAAACTCCTTCACCGTATTATCCTCTACCACTTCTACTGGAAGACTATTCCATGCATCTACTGCCCTCTCAGTAAAGTAATACTCTCATTAGTCCCTGGCCTTATCTTATATCTAGGATAGCCTTATACCTATCCCATGCTTGCTTAAACTCCTTCACTGTATTAACCTCTACCACTTCTACTGGAAGACTATTCCATGCATCCACTACCCTCTCAGTAAAGTAATACTTTCATTAGTCCCTGGCCTTATCTTATATCTAGGATAGCCTTATACCTATCCCACACATGCTTAAACTCCTTCACTGTATTAACCTCTACCACTTCTACTGGAAGACTATGCCATGCATCCACTACCCTCTCAGTAAAGTAATACTTTCATTAGTCACTGGCCTTATCTTATATCTGGGATAACCTTATACCTATCCCATGCATGCTTAAACTCCTTCACTGCATAAACCTCTACCACTTCTGCTGGAAGGCTATTCCATACATCCACTACCCTCTCAGTAAATTAATACTGTCATTAGTCCCTGGCCTTATCTTATATCTAGGATAGCCTTATACCTATCCCATGCATGCTTAAACTCCTTCACTGTATTAACCTCTACCACTTTGGCTGGAAGGCTTTTCCACGCACCCACTACCCTCTCAGTAAAGTAATTCTCCCTAATATTACTTTAAGCCTCTAATTTAAGACTATGTCCTCTTGTTGTGCCTTTATTCTTTTAAGTCTAATCTCCTCCTTTACTGGAATCCATGATTTGTGGTGTCATAGCATGGCGGTCACATACAGACATGAATGCACATTTAATTGTGTAAAAGTGCCCCTGCACTTACTTATTTCACAGAAGGGCCCATGGTATCCAGGGAGGCAGGAACACTTCCCGGTTACTTGGTCACACTCAGCTCCATTTTGGCACTTGCACTTGTGAATGCAGTTCTCTCCGTATGTCCCCAGGGGGCAGACTTTTCGCAATGCAAGCAGATCAAGAAAAACATGACATTACTACACATTCCCGGCAAGGTCTGGTCAGATTTCACATCAGGTTAAAATGAGCCGCCAATGTTGTAACCATTTGAGTTTAGGAAAATTTGGGAAGCTGAAGGAGAGAGCCTACCATCGGAGCAGGTTTTTCCAGTCCATCCAGCAGAACACGTGCAAGTCCCGTCGGTAGGGCTGCAGTGCCCTCCGTGTTGGCAGTAGCAGATGCTGGTGCAATCCTTGCCCCAAAATCCCAGCGAGCAGGCTACGAATCGGAAATGAGATGTTTAAAATACAATGTTGCCAATAATGGTTGGTAAATGCACACACTCTGCTCCAGGACAAAGACACCACACAAATCTAAACAGCATACAGACTCAATGGACGCCCAGCACTCGATACAAACATGAAAACTTTATTGATCAGACGCAGGCAATGTTTCAACTCTCGCAAGTTTTCGTCATGTCAGCGCCTGATCAATACAGTTCTCACGTTTGTATCGAGTGCTGGGTGTCCATTGAGTTTGTAAAATACAATGTTGGCCTCACTTGAAAGACACAATGGGGGTTATTTAATAAAAGCCTGCACACACTAACATTTCCAAATCGCTATGGTATCCCTTCGTGCACCAATTCATAATTATTCCTCTAAAACAGTTCATCTTAAATCTGTCTTCCAAGACCCCCGGTCCAAGATTTAGGGATTACCCACTTGTGTTTAAATATGAATACGTATAACACATGGTGTGGTTCCCTAAGCGTTAGGAAACCTTACCAGGCGTTATAACTATTCTTATTCCAACACAACTGGGTAATGACTAAAACCTGGACCATTGGGGGGTCCTTAAGGACAGGTGTAAGAAGCACTGCTCTAATACACTCCTACACCACCCATTTTGCCACTCCTAGTATAAAGGTGGCCCAAAGGGTTTTGGTTTCCACAGAGGTCCTATTTGTCAGATAGGACACATAGGACATGCAAGGAGTTTTGGTGAAGAAATGATCCCAAATGCTATGATAGTTTTGCTATGAGGCATAGCAGGCAAAATTGAAAACAGGTATAGTTCAGTTAAAGTTCAGTTAAAGGACAGAATAGCCTTACGTTGGGAGCAGTCATTGCCTTTCCATCCAGGGTAACATTGACAGGAGCCGTCGACCGGGTTACAGGTGGAGAAGTTGGAGCATTTACAGGACAGGGCACATTTTTTCCCATATCGTCCAGATGGGCAATCTGACGGGGAACACAAATACTGGTTACCTACATAATTACTTGCTTTAAAAAACGCCCCTTGATTTGGGGAATTAGTATCTCTCCTCTGTTACTCCTGTTGCCATATGCATGCAACTCCCAGTGGGCCATCTTGTCCCTGGTGGACCTGTAGAGGAAAGACTGTTGCGCTTACGATTTTCGCAGGCTTGGCCTTGGAATCCAGCCATACATGTGCAGGTCCCATCTTCAGGCGAGCAGATCCCACCATTTTCACAGGCGCAAGACGTGTTGCAGTTCCTTCCCCAAAATCCTTCATTGCATCTCTTGTCACAGTGCACCCCTGTAAGAGGAAAAGAAGAAAGAATGGTCACAACTTTTGGCAGGCGTTATTTAATTAATGTGTTAACACCAACTGACTTGTGGCATTAGTTTTCACTTTAAGAGAGATCCAGTAAACATTTTTGATGTAATGTGTCATGCTATACCTACCAGTCCATCCTGGTAAGCAGTGGCAACCCCCAGTGACTGGGTCACAGTCGTCGGAATGTTTACAGTCGCAGAGTTGATTGCACCCAGGCCCAAAACTTCCATCCTAAGAGCAGAGAGGGAGAGAAATGATAAATTGAGATAATTAAGTGTTGTCCGGGGATGATTATGTATTGTGGTCAAAGTAGCTGCTTACATAGAGAGTGCTACAATTAGTTTGGGTGATAGTGGCCTCCTTAGCTGTGAGTCAAAAATAATCATAAGTAATGGTTGCTCCAAACCTTGCATGGCTGGTTGCACTTTTCCCCGTGCCACCCGGAGGTGCAGGAACAAAGACCAGTGATGGGGCTACAAGAAGCACCATTTTCACACTGGCATGTTCTGTTGCAGTTCAAGCCCCAGGTTCCTTTGAGACAGGGTTGGGAGCAGTCCCCCTTTTTCCAGCCTGGAGAAAAAAAAAAAAGGACCGTCAACCAGACAGTTAAAGCGTGTGTCTGTTTTTCAGTTTCTAAATAAAAAGGTTTTTTTCCCCGTTTGCTACGGACCTTCTTTACACACACAGGTGCCATCGATGGGCGAGCATCCCAGGTAGTTCTTGCAGTTGCAGGTCTCAGAGCACAGTAATCCATATGTTTCCTCTGGACAGTAATTGGAGCAATAGGTGCCCTGTAAGGATACAATATTGTAATCGCACATCTGATGGATCATGGTTTCCATGTTTGTTTTTGTAAGGATAAGTCAAGACTAGAAATGAGCTGATAATTATTCTTTGGCTGAATTCAATATAATTGGGTGGATACAAGAGCTTTTTATAGGGGGTGGTAAATACAGACTTCCAGTTGAGTCACTAGGACCTTCTGGGTGACTTACTGTACCCCTGGCCTACTGGTTACTGCTTGCTCAGATCTTTGGATTGTCTATCACTGCCCACCGCAAACACTGGACATCCCGACATCTTTTACACTGGAAGCCATAATAGAGGAGCCTTATTTTCCCTGGAAATGTATTTTTAACATTGGTGGACAGTTTTCTTACTCTGCAATGAGTGCTTAAAGCCACAATGTATTACTGCGGACGTCGGGCAGTATCTCCTCCCCTCATCATCTTTAATAGACTTACTGTGAACCCAGGGGCGCAGATGCAGCTGCCGGTCTCACTGTCACAGGCACCTCCGTTCAGGCACAGACAAGGCTCTTGGCAGTTCTTTCCAGAATATCCCTGCGGGCAAGTCTCGTTGCAGTACAGTCCAGCCCAGCCAAGCTTGCACGTACACTCACCAGTCATGGGGTGGCAACTGGACACACACAAAAAACAAAACACCTAGTTTTATAGAGCTGGTCTATGTCACAGGAATTCAGCTGCCAACCAGGAGATGAGGAGTTTGAAAGGAGTTTCCTACTGCCAAATGCCACACGGTACCGCTTGGTGCCGATTAGTGGCTGGCAGCCCATGGGCAGCGAATGCTCATATTTACCTCCTAGATAACGAAGTTTTAAAGGGACTGCATCACCATAACACTGTTTTATTGGGAATGTAGACAAAATTGCAGCAAATGCCTAAATTGGGAGAGAAATGTGTTTTAATGGGTCTGTGGCGTTTCCTGTTTATGACATCACCAGTTAATTTGCATATTAGGCCACAGGTGATGTCATAAAAAGGAGACTCCTCGGAGCCATTTAAAAACACATTGTCTCCTAACTTAGGCTTTTGCTTGCAATGATGCTAACACATTTTTTAGGTGATACAGAAATACAGGTACACGGCTGGAAGTTGATCATCACAATATAACATTGCGATGTCCCCTTTCGTTGTGAGAGTTAGTAGATGTGTCTTCCAGGAGTAATCTGGACGCGTTGGATTAGGAATCTTAATTAGAACTCCCAGTATGTTGAGCTCTTACCTCTCAGAGTGGATTAGGTCACATTGGCACCTCTTGTCACAGTGAATCCCATACACGTTAGGGAGACACATTCGATCTTCACAGTTTGCCCCAGAAAAGCCAGATTCGCAGAGGCAGGCTCCATTAATGTGGTAACACTTCACTGCGTTGACGCAATCGCAGGTCTCACTGCAGTCCCTGCCATATTTCCCGATGGGGCACTCCTCTCGACACCTTGAATGAACAAATTAAATATATAGAACCTCTGAGTTGTATTGCTGTGGAGTCTGTGATACACTCACACATTGCATATTACTGTGAGCTTTATTGCTGTGGAGTCTGTGATACACTCACACATTGCATATTACTGTGAGCTTTATTGCTGTGGAGTCTATGACACACTCACACATTGCATATTACTGTGAGCTGTATTGCTGTGGAGTCTGTGATACACTAACACACTGTACATTACTGTGAGTTGTATTGCTGTGGAGTCTGTGATACACTCACACATTGCATATTACTGTGAGCTTTATTGCTGTGGAGTCTGTGATACACTGCACATTACTGTGAGCTTTGGAGTCTGTGATATACTAGCACACTGTACATTACTGTGAGTTTCATTGCTTTGGAGTTCTTTGATACACTCACACACTGGACATCACTGAGTTTTATTGCTGTGGAGTCTGTGATACACTTACACATTGCATATTAGTGTGAGTTTTACTGCTGTGGAGTCTGTGATACACACACACACTGCACATTACTGTGAGTTTTATTGCTGTGGCGTCTGTGATACACACACCACACATTACTGTAAGTTTTATTGCTGTGGAGTCTGTGATACACACACACACACTGCACATTGCTGTGGAGTCAATTCTTATGGACCACTGGAGCCTCTCATGTTTAATGGTTGGTCTATGGAGAACCATATGTTTTTATGGTTAAACTGCTCAACCAGACTTGTATTTTTTATCCCACAATCTGTTTATTACACAACTTTTTGGCTTTCGTTGCTGTGAAGTTTGCAGCTGGGGACCTGTGACCCCCGTACTCATCATATTTTCACTAGTTTTTGGCAGTGTGACCAGCAATGTTTTTTCCTGCCTTTCTATTATTTGTTCGGCGAGCAATAATCTCTGGAAGTGTCTAGCTTCATCTTCAAGGATTGACGCCAATTGTTGAGTTGTTTTCCATCTCTAATTAACCTGCAAACACTTGAGCACAACATCTAGAGTTTCAGAAGGCCTGAAGATGCCCCCTATAGTGTAAAATATTTAATGCAGGCCTTGTCTTTTGGGACCAGACTAGCCAATCCAGCCTGGTTATTTTTACAAGCCGGGAAAATGTAAAACAATCCAACAAGAAAAAAATGAGGAGACATCACTAGGGATTTTAGCAGCCTTGGCTCCCAGGACTTGTCAGTGTCTGATTGAATGTATTGCTAAATGTAATTATAATATGACGGCAGAGAGACCATTTTATATCTGGTGTTTAATGAACTTAAGTTGACCAGAAGTTTTGAGAGATGGCAGGACGTGGTTTACAGTTAGTAAGATAAGAGTGTCAGACTTCCAAATGTCAGCCTGGATTCAGATCTGCATTGTTATATAGGTAGCATGGTTCCTTCACTCCATAACATCCACTATACTCTCATTCATCAGTATAGCATCGCTGGTATGTAGACATGTATTGTATCTTCTCACATGTTACACCAGTGTGTAGATCAATCCAGGACATGACTTACTGATCGCCCTTGTACCCTGGAGAGCACTGGCATTGTCCGGTTTCTGGATCGCATTGCCCGTGGTTATGACAGAGGCAGTCCTGTTCACAGTTCTGCCCATAAAACCCGTCGGGGCATGAAATGGAACAACGAGGGCCCTGTAGGAGGGATAACATTTTTAAGAATGATTAGGGGTAAGCAATGCAGAAAAAGTGACTATTATGATTACTGCTGTAAGGCAGCACAGTTCCCAGAGAGAAATGGGTAATGTCAATAATTTCAATATCCTAAAAAATCTATTTTGCACAGGACATTATCCCAGCATGCATCTGTGTCCCTCCTGCTAATTGGCTGCCTGCTTTGTGCAGCACTCGGCTGACACATGTAACTTTTAATGAAAAAGTTCAGACATACAAGACTGCAAGCACCTGCCATAGTTTTTCGGATCTTTTACATACCATCCAGCCTGGGGGGCAGTGACATTTCCCAGTGCTCTGGGTGCAGATTCCACCGCTTTGACATGGACAATGTTCCGGACAGTGAAACGTGTTTGGCTGGATTTCTGTGCAGCGGATCTCACAGCTGGAATAAGAGCAGAGAGGTTTTATCTTTTGGGTGGGGGAGGGGATATTCGGAATGCCCCCCCCCCCCCATCCTGGGACAAAGTTCTGAAATTGGAAAAGCAATGGTTTTCATGGTCATCGCTTTACTCGTAGAACTTTGCTCCACATTGATTTTTGTACATAAACCTCTTTTATCTCTGATTCAATACAAGAGGTAAATGCCTTGGGCTCGTATGAGGTGGAAACTACACAAATATCACACTTTTACTGATTCAACCAAATCGGAGCTGACATTTTGCTTTTATTGCAGACTGCAGTAGAAGTATCATGACATTATGTAGCATGGGGCATAGCTCAGCTGGTAATTGCTCAGACCTGTTCATACCCCAGGGCCGGAGGTTTAAATCCCAGCAGGTTTCACAGAGCCCTGCATCTTTCCAAGGTTACGTGCCATTAAATTGGGTAATAATAAGACTATCATTTAGCTTCTCAGTGGGTTAACTCCAAGCACCTTGAGTCCCTTTGGGGAAAGAAGCTCTGTCTATTAACTGGTTTATAATTATTACTGAACGTAATATAAGAGAGCGAATTGCAGTGAATTGAAAAGGAAAATTTTAAACCTAGGATCAAAGTAGCCGAGTTGGAAAAATTCTTCCATGCAGCTGGACGGGAGATTTTTTTTTTCAACTGGGCTACTGTGTCCTCAAGCGTGAAATTCCCTTCTCAATTCCCTGCAAGTGTTGCTTATAGGGCACTCTATAAAATCACCCTGGGCATTTATTCCCCGCGCTATCAATTCTCCAGCTTAGCTGTTGGTAGACTTACTATGGTCCTGTGAATCCCTCAGGGCAGAGACAGGTACCGTTTTCGGGGTGGCATGTGGCTCCATTTCTGCACTGACAGTCAAGCGAGCAGCCAGTGCCATAGGTACCCGGATCGCATGGCTTGCTGCAATGGGGGTCTGTGTAGCCTGCAGGGCATATGCAGGACCCAGAAATGGCATCGCACGCCCCGTTATTCTGGCACGCGCAGGTGATATTGCAATGCAGACCCCAGACGTGCTCTCCACAATCTGCAAATTACAAACAAAAACTGCTTAGCGCCATGTGCTGCTTTCTTTATACACCCTTACCTGCATCAATGTCCGACATATTTCTTCTCAACAACAGCCCCCTCTGTGACATTGGACATGTTTAAAAAAAATGTAGATTTACAGCTGTGCTGGAAAGCTCGCCAGTGCTTTGCGCTGAGAAAAGAGCCAACTGGTTCTACTAGGAATGAGATTTTTTTTTTACGCTACCAAAATATATCTTTTAATTAAGTCCCACACCCCTGGGGGATCTGGGTGCATGGGAACAGACCGCTCGAGACTCTTTACTGACTGCAAACGCGAAGATCAGTTTATAGTCTGTTACTGAGGACGATCGGATGATGCTGGCGGGGAGATTGTGTCAAGCGATAGGCCCCCTGCCAAATTATTTTACAGAACCGTAAGACGCAACGTTCTAACTTCCCAAATAGAAGCCCAGTGCGTATTTTTAGTGTCATGCGAAGGAATCGGCTGAAGGCCTTGCAGAGATAAACAGATGTAGTTGTATCGCGTGAGGCGTGCTCTTACCCTGCGGCAAATGCAGTCGCCATATTGGCGTTTATTTATGGAGCACCAACAATTTACACAGCGCTTGCCACACACTTTCAAGGGGTAGTTACAAACCGTAACCAATTAATATGCATGGTCGGGAGTGCTTTCTGCTTGCAAGCTAACATTTCCCAAAGGGAACGTGGGGGGCACGGGGAAGCAGAGGACGCACAGGAAAGAAGTGATTTTCGGTTCACTTGAATTCTGTAAAGTGCTCCTCTAATAATGAGTGTGCTCTGTGCTGTCAGATTTTAGGTTGTTTTTTTAAGTAATTTTTTGCTTTTATTGTTGCTGGTGTTTGTGGAATTTACTAGCTAATATCATGGGAATGTACTATCTGTTCTTACTGGCAACATGTTATTTTCGCATAAGATTCTCAAACAAGCACAGCTGGGTTTTGTATACTTTTTGTTGTTGCTGTTTTAGTTTTGTTTTATACCGTGTTTGTAGCATGGTTACACTTTGTTATATTGCCTTGGGTTCATTGTTATGTAAATAAGGACATTTCAGATTGGTCTCCTCCTGTAGATACTTTTGATGGCCGTTTATTTTATAAATTAGAAGAGACAATGGCAGATTATTAGAATGTTACATGTTCGCTGACACTTTTAAGTCATTAAAGAGATGGCAGAAGACTAACTAAAAAAGACCCATTAAATAACTTCACTTATTTGTTCCTTAGGATTGCCACATGCACATTCTAGATTTCCTGTTGGTCTTTTGCCACTTACACTGGGAGGCTGTTCTGGGTATCCACTAACCTCTCTGTAAAGTGTGATTTTAGCCCATTTATAGATGTGCTTTGCTGACCTTCTGATCATTGTTAGTCAGGCTAGAGAAACCAGTATGTTCCTGAAGTAATAGCCATCGCAGAGCACACACACTTAATCCACATACTCACCGCTCGAGCAGTCTGCTCCTCTCCAGCCTGGCTCACACTGGCACTGGTCAGGGGCCACACAGCGTCCATGCACACATTCTTGCCTGCAGCGAGCTGAGTGAGAGTGCACAGAGAGAGAGCTCTGTTAGATTAGGGAAGCAGATAAAGACACATACAACATTTCTGTATGATCAAGGGCCAGGGAGCCCCTGCTCCTCATATCTGCTGGTTCTTAAATTATTTGAATTTTGACATAGATCTCTATGGAAATGCAACTTGCCTGGCTCCAAAAAATAAACTAGCTTGGCTCTCTCATTGGTCCGCTTGGCTCCTAAAGGCTACCAATATGTGTCAAGCCGGGGGTTAATTAGAGACCAAGGGGAATGTATTGTGAATCCTATTTGGCGTTTGGGTTATTTTACACTGTGATGAAATGTGCAAAATAATCATTTTAAAAGATCATCTTCTGGGCCAGAGCTACGGTTTTAATTTTTTTAATGAGAAGTGCATTGTTTTAGCACACATTCCTCGCGGTCTCCCGCGGGAGTTTATCTGGGGAGTCGGCCATTTTGAAACACATGCTTGCCGCTGACCTGTTTTCAGTCGGCAGTGACCTCCCTCCCTTGCACCGTGTCATCTGCCGCCTGTATAAACCAATCAGAATCCCAGATGGGACGGCTGCGGTCAGTCATGAGCACAGACCAAGCAGGGAGGCTGTGAGCGGCTTAAAGTGATGCCAAAGATAACACCGAGCAAGGCTACTAATCACCATTTTCTCTTACGCGGGAACGCAGCCTGAAAAAACTAGGCCTCCTTTGAAAATCCCCACCAGGGAGCTGGGAATAATGGACAGAGATAGGCAGCCAAGGGGTTCTGTATAACATCTCGTATCATTTCTCCAGTAAAACATGTCAGCGGTCTCTAATTTGTCTGACGGGGTGACAGACTCTCCGATTACAGAGGAGGAAACAAGCGGTCCTTGCCGCAGTTATATCTGTTCTAGCAGGCAGTCTGTAGTCAGACACCAGTCACCCACCCTTTTTATCTTCTTTTTTGTACTTTTCCAGTTAATAACAAACACACACACACTGATTTATCAAACAGAAGTGGAGAGGGCTCAATAAGCAACTTTATTCGTATTCTTTCATTACAGCATTTCTAATTTGAATTTCGACACTTGATGCCATCTTTAAACTACACAGAAGTGATTTTGTTGCCGACAGTAAAGCCGCGGAAGGCTGTCTTACTGCCACATCGATGACTTCATCCATTTGTAGTAGGAACTAGTTGCCGGTTCTTTACGTAATACACATACATCTTTCAATAAAGGATAGCTCCCAAATCTAAACTCCCGTGGATAACTAGGAATGGATACAAGAAAAAAAGAGACTCTCTAGTTGACTCCAGTTACTGCAGAGATGTCAATGATGATTCTCATGCAATTTATCCAAACTTTTCTCTGGAATGTGCTTTTGGCTCATTCAGAAATCCCCCCCAGCATGACCCAACCGACTCAGAGGAGCTTGCTGAATAACTAAGACAGAACAATGATGATCCACAGCTGTGACCCAGCCAACACATGGAGCCGAGTGCTATACACAAGTAGACTTACGGACACAGACTTCGTTGCTTTCGTAGTATCCCTGGCAACACCTGTACCTCTTCCTATAGTCCAGTTTGACCCCGTGTCTGTACGCAGTCCGGTAAATGATCCTAGACAGAGAAATATACATTATTCATGTAGTTTAGTTGGCGTAAGGAATAATTGTTTCATTTGGGCAGTTTCTGCACAGGGTGCTACATTGTGAATATCTGAAATGTAACTATGTGGTGATTTTTGTTTTTATTTTTTTTATTGCTTACTTTTGTGGGGAGCAGGTCTTGAAGTAGTTCCACGTGCTGTCACAAGAGTCAGGGGCAGGCTGGCTGTACGGGTGGGCGTAAGATTCCTTAACTGCGGCGGTAAAGCTGAAGGAAGCATAGAACTTTAATATAATATATAATTTAATTATTCTTTTACAGATTTTTTTTTTAAACAATTCTAAAAAAAATTCTAAGCTCCTACCCTTTTATTTACAAAAATATCAAAGCATAATTTAAAGTAACAGTTAATAGAAGAAGCACAATCTATTTCACCTCCTATTTCACTCTATTTTTCTTTAAATTGAAGCCTGGACAGTTGTTCTTTCTACCTAGCGCCACACCTGAGCCGGGGCGACCTTTTGGTGGACCTTGGACAAATGCCTACAATACTCATTGATTAAAGGACAACTGTTGGCAAAAAAATAAATTTATGTTTAATCGAAAGATTACACCAAGTGTTGGTATATTAAGTAGATATGCTTTAATTAAAGCATACAAATAAATACCTTTGCGAACCCTCTTTGATCCATATCGCTCTGTTAGGGGGCGGACATGAACCTAGGTTCCGATTGGTCAGATGAAGGAAGACCTGACTCAAGATGTCTGCCCTGTGATAGCGCTACACAAGCAGAGAGCTCAATAAGGCACTTTATTTATATTCATTTCCAATTAAAATGACTACACTTGATGCCATCTTTCCATGAAACAGAACTTGATTTATTGTCCTTTTACAGCGGCCCTGCTCTTGACATTTATGCCGTTGTCAGAATACAACCCATGTAGACAGCTTTATACAATCCTTACAACCATAGAAACAGAAATCTGACTAACGTGGTCAGGGTTTGATCTAGACGGCACCATTATTTATACATTCCCTCCATTCCCTCTAGATTGTAAGCTCTGCGAGCCGGGCTCTCTACCTCCTGTACCAGTCTGTTCTAGTTTGTCTAACTTAGTATGTAGTTCCCTTCTATGCTCTGTACCTAGCGCTACGTAAATTGTTGGCGCTGTATAAATAAATGGTAATGTAATTAAATAGATAATTTATTATTGTCTATATTTACACCGTGATATTGAGGCGACAGAGTCCCCTTAATTCCAAGATCTGCTGCTTTGGTGCTGAACCA
Organism: Pelodytes ibericus; assembly: GCA_036172795.1. NCBI lineage: Eukaryota > Metazoa > Chordata > Amphibia > Anura > Pelodytidae > Pelodytes > Pelodytes ibericus. Next base: position 45,655,883 of record CM069868.1, on the reverse strand, counting down.
CACTGTGCATTGTTAATGATCATCTTAGCTTTACATAACGTATATATGTTTTTCTCTGCATCTAAAGAGACTGTGTTGCAGGATGGGAGATTAATGAGCCCAGGCTGTCAAATTAAAGTCAGGAAGGCAGGAAGATGAGCGAGGGACAGCTGTTTCCTCTCACTGTGATTTTTACACAGCCAGTCTTACATTTAGGACCGAATGCTCTGTCTGAGGGACTTTTGTTTTCTTACCTTTCCCAGTAACTGCAAACATTGGGGTCATTGGGACTGAGCGCTGTACCAGACCGTATGTGCATCAGCAGCCCAGAGATTGGTAGCAATACGAGGGCCTGCCACCTCTCCATTCTGCAAAACAATGGCAGCACAGGTCAAAAGACAAGAAAATACAGTGATAAAAGGAGAGGTCTGGAGATGTACAAAACACAGATAAACAAACATAGTAGCAAAGTCTGGGGTGCTTTATAAACACTTAACATATAATAAATGTCTAAAAGAAATCACCAAAAGCTGTGTACCCTTAGTGAGGAGCTTTTTTTTTTTAATTGCATCTGTGCTGTCTCCTGTTGATGACATCACCTTGTGACTTGACATGCAAATTACACAGTCAATTTGCATATCAAGCCACTGCTGTTGTCATAAACAGGAAACATCACAGATACAACACATTTTTCTCTTAATTTATGCATTTGCCATCAAATCACAATATATAGATAATTTTTTTTACTGACCAGTGGCAAGTTGGAGACTGCCGCCATCCTGGGCCACCAATATATCTCCATATACGTGCATGAAATGTGTATATGAGCATGGTCTTGGTGGTCCAGCGAGCAGTTTCCCCTGTGTGCCCACGGTCTGTTTAATTAATTTTGTTCTCTTTATGGTGGGTAGTCAAGTGCAAGAAGTAATGATGGGCAACCCTTTGCAGCTATGATGTCCAACAGGAATATCAAGGCTGTTGTAGTCGGCACCTATTGAAGTACTATTTAATATAAGCAGATTCCACTGCTTGGGTCTGCTGAGCAGCAGGACTTTAGGCCTAATATAAGAGCCTGGCCCTTTCCACCAATCGGCTTCCATCAAATCCGTAAAACACAGGAAGTGAGCATGGAAAACAGGAAGGGGCCCGAGCGGAGAGGATGTTATGTCGGTTTCGGCACTTGAGCAGAGGCAGATGAATTTATTTGGCTCGCAGTCAGAAAAATGTCCAGGAAAACATTCCTCCACCAGACCTTACTACACAGGCATCCAAAATAGAAATGTTAGCAAGCATGTTTTGCTGCAAAGGATTGCCCAGGTTAAAAGAGGGCAAAACTAACTTTTATGTTTTTCTTTAGAATTATGTTCACTTTTTGATTCCCATTTTTTTTTTCCGTCAGACTTTAAAGAGTTTATAAACCCTTCAGATGATCTTTTAATCAGGCTGAGGGCTTCTTCTATGTAAAATAACTTCTAGTGCAATGGTCCTGTGGAGCACCCTGACTGGGGTCTCTGTCTAGCTGAAAGCAGAAAGGAAATTAGTACAGAAAAAAAAAATAATCTTTCATTGTCTGAGAATTAAGTGACATTCATGTTCGGTCTGAATGTGTAAGAGATCTTAATGGGGTCTGCCATTTAGTCCCCACTGATCATCAGGCTTGGGAGGACACGACATGTATTTTAAAAAAGTTTTTTCTCAAGATCCCCAGAGCTACGTTTCGCTTTATATTAAAGGGAGACTCTGTTTTAAAAAAAAAAAAAAAAGTTATTTGAAAACCTTTGGGGACACGTGCACCCTCAGGTGACTGTACCCTCTGCCCCCTCTGCCCCCTCTGCCCCTGTACATTGTCATGTATGCTGTATTCAACTTTTATCACAGGGCAAAAGTTTTTTTTTTTAAAAAAAAGCTATTTTTACTAAACTCCTAAAAGAAAATCCCTGAAGTGCCAGTGTCAGGAAATGTATTGCTTCAAATACTATATCACAATAATATGGACTGTGCTTACGGCTGCACTAGATAATACAGTATTATGGGAGCAACGAATAGAACCCCCCCCCCCCCCCCCACCACACTCATAGGGACTCACATGGTTTCGTTCCAATAAATATGTTCTATTTCTCTCTCCCCCTCCACTTGTTTAAATAAACCCATGTTTGAGCTTTGCAGTGTATACTTTAGGTTTCATCCCCTAATTTATCATGTACAGTGTAAAAAGGAATTTTCCTAATAAAATCCGGGGGAAGTAGGTGTTGGAGCTAGACTTGGGGACAGGGATATTAAACTGTTCACAGAGCAGCACCTCCACAACAGAGGAATTGACTAGTGGTTAGATGGCTAGTTAAATCACAATTTGACCCGGGAGTTTGGTTTTGTGAGTGTTGGGACCACCCGGTTTTATAACAGCCCAAAATGTCTCTGTTCCTGATCAGAGTGAGATGCTTTTAGCCTGCAGGGTTTACCCTTATTCTCCGGTTATGAGGGAGGGGGAGGTGGTTAATGAGGGGTCCTGGGGTAACAAAAGAATTTTGGGCTTGGTCGGATACTTGAATATGTTTCACATGTCCTGGATCCCTGCCCAGGGCTTTCAGAGGTACATTATTAAGGAGTGCCAGGAGGGATATGATGCGTAGGAGGACTGCTAATATATCAACAGGCTGAACACATCACTGACTCTGCAGTTTTCATGAGAAATTTGGACTCTTGTAATCCCCAAACTCCTCTATGTTAACCATCATTTTAATCATGATGTTTCTGTAAATTAGAGGACAGTCATATTAAAACTATATGGCAGTCTTAAAAAAAAAAAGTTAACCTCACTGCAGTGTGCTGATGGCCCCTTTTAAATGTGGGATATTTTAGAAAAAGGTGCATTCCTGTAGGGTTCATTATATGGTTAGCGTACTGCCCAAGATTCCACCGTTGGTGGCGCAGGATGCTAAGAGAGGGTGTCGGTAACCATGGCAACGCAACCAAACTTGCATGTAGTGCTGCGCATGGATCAGAATTCATTTTGCTCCAGCCTTCCAGAGAATCGAGTCACCGGACGGGTAAAGACGGGAGAGGGGGGCTGAATCAGGACTGTCCCGTGTAAAGCGGGACAGTTGGTGGGGTTAGTGTTAGTCTGATCCTCTGAATTGACTGCAGCTCCTGGGGTTTGTCAGGCCCTGCTTTGAGGCACCCCTGAAAAAAGTGTTGATGTGGTCACTTTACCTGCCTGTTATTGGATTAGATTCACTGGCAATGAATCTAAATTCTATTACAGTTAGTATACAATAGACCTGCCATCATGGGAGAGCGTTTGCTAAACCCTGAGATTTAACATTGGACTTGTGTATCCCAGCATACATTTGGATTTAGTTAGGGGGAGCTGGGCTTGGCTGAGGTTAAGGAACACTCTGGTCTGGATTAAATATTCTGAATTGAAAAGATCCTCCCTCATCCTTCTACTAAACATGTGAAACCACGAAAGTGATCTTGCTTTCCAGGACCTTTTTGTTAGCAGCTGGTGTTAGTGTGGGAATTATTTCAGATCTCTGCATTGAACGTGAGAGGCGGGCTTGGATGGCCATGCTTCTAATCAGATCCCGCTGGCACTGTGGAAGGTGCTGCCTCTGTCTCAGAAACGAATCCCTGACTGTGTGATGAGGAAGAGATGTCACATAGCATATTATCCAGGCAGTGAGGCAGAAAGGTATCAGTCATTCTGATGCTAGCATATGGGGGGGCGGGGGGCTCTTTACTGCCCCTTTAATGGTAAGATCTGTCCAGCTTTGTGGTTATGGCAACTGCAGACATGTGCATATCTCCCAAGGGCCCCATGTTCAGTGGGACAGACCACATTTTTCAACACCCCGCCATGCTTCTCTGGTTCCTCTGGATCCACATCCCAACACCCCACCATGCTTCTCTGGATCCACATCCCAACACCCCGCCATGCTTCTCTGGTTCCTCTGGATCCACATCCCAACACCCCGCCATGCTTCTCTGGTTCCTCTGGATCCACATCCCAACACCCCGCCATGCTTCTCTGGATCCACATCCCAACACCCCGCCATGCTTCTCTGGATCCACATCCCAACACCCCGCCATGCTTCTCTGGATCCACATCCCAACACCCCGCCATGCTTCTCTGGATCCACATCCCAACACCCCGCCATGCTTCTCTTGATCCACATCCCATCGCCCCGCCATGCTTCTCTGGTTCCTCTGGATCCACATCCCAACACCCCGCCATGCTTCTCTGGTCTCTCTGGATCCACATCCCAACACCCGGCCATACTTCTCTGGTTCCTCTGGATCCACATCCCAACACCCCGCCATGCTTCTCTGGTCTCTCTGGATCCACATCCCAACACTCCGCCATGCTTCTCTGGTTCCTCTGGATCCACATCCTAACACCCCGCCATGCTTCTCTGGTTCCTCTGGCTCCATATCCCAACACTCTGCCATGCTTCTCTGGATCCACATCCCAATGCCCCGCCATGCTTCTCTGGTTCCTCTGGCTCCACATCCCAACATCCCGCCATGCTTCTCTGGTTCCTCTGGCTCCACATCCCAACACCCGGCCATGCTTCTCTGGATCCACATCCCAACACCCCACCATACTTCTCTGGTTCCTCTAGAAACTATTTCAAAAACCTGAAGCTCCGTTCAGGCACAATGGCAATCCCTCTGTCACCTTCCCCATGTTGTAATGTCTGAGCACAGAAGCACTGACCCCAATCAGCTGTGAACTCCTCTCCTAAATGTCCATCTTTCGAAACATCCAGTATTGGGGATGTATGCACACATGATGCAAACTGCTTATTACACTGCTTCTGGCTTGGTACCCACGTTTTGATGCTTTGGATACAATCCATTCTCGGGATGACATACTCTGCGGAGGTGGCAGTTTTATTTCTTTTTTTTTCCTTCTTTGAAAGGAATGATTTGAGTGGTCTCCTTCACGACAGACGGTGGTGTCAGTGATGTTGGCACATTACTAATTACTAATCGTTCTGTTGGGATGCTAGTCACTTCTTGCATCTGGCAGACAGAGGTTATTAGGACAAACAATCCCAGATGTTTTGAGTAGGAGGGAGTGACTAAAACCCCTAATAGGTTCATTAAATGTCTAGTGTGGGAAGTCAATTGACTTGTGCAAAGTTTGTATATTGTAATTGAGTCACCGGCTCAATTACAATACACATGTATGTGATATGATGCTAAAGCTGGTCACCGGCTCGTGATATGATGCTAAAGCTGGTCAGTGGCTCAATTACAATACACATGTATGTGATATGATGCTAAAGCTGGTCACTGGCTCAATTACAATACACATGTATGTGATATGATGCTAAAGCTGGTCACCGGCTCAATTACAATACACATGTATGTGATATGATGCTAAAGCTGGTCACCGGCTGAAGTACAATACACATGTATGTGATATGATGCTAAAGCTGGTCACTGGCTCAATTACAATACACATGTATGTGATATGATGCTAAAGCTGGTCACCGGCTCAATTACAATACACATGTATGTGATATGATGCTAAAGCTGGTCACCGGCTCGTGATATGATGCTAAAGCTGGTCAGCGGCTCAATTACAATACACATGTATGTGATATGATGCTAAAGCTGGTCACTGGCTCAATTACAATACACATGTATGTGATATGATGCTAAAGCTGGTCACTGGCTCAATTACAATACACATGTATGTGATATGATGCTAAAGCTGGTCACTGGCTCAATTACAATACACATGTATGTGATATGATGCTAAAGCTGGTCACCGGCTCAATTACATTACACATGTATGTGATATGATGCTAAAGCTGGTCACTGGCTCAATTACAATACACATGTATGTGATATGATGCTAAAGCTGGTCACCGGCTCGTGATATGATGCTAAAGCTGGTCACCGGCTCAATTACAATACACATGTATGTGATATGATGCTAAAGCTGGTCACTGGCTCAATTACAATACACATGTATGTGATATGATGCTAAAGCTGGTCACCAGCTCGTGATATGATGCTAAAGCTGGTCACCGGCTCGTGATATGATGCTAAAGCTGGTCACCGGCTCAATTACAATACACATGTATGTTATATGATGCTAAAGCTGGTCACCAGCTCAATTACAATACACATGTATGTGATATGATGCTAAAGCTGGTCACCGGCTCAATTACAATACACATGTATGTGATATGATGCTAAAGCTGGTCACCGGCTCAATTACAATACACATGTATGTGATATGATGCTAAAGCTGGTCACCGGCTCAATTACAATACACATGTATGTGATATGATGCTAAAGCTGGTCAGCGGCTCAATTACAATACACATGTATGTGATATGATGCTAAAGCTGGTCACCGGCTCAATTACAATACACATGTATGTGATATGATGCTAAAGCTGGTCAGCGGCTCAATTACAATACACATGTATGTGATATGATGCTAAAGCTGGTCACCGGCTCAATTACAATACACATGTATGTGATATGATGCGAAAGCTGGTCACCGGCTGAAGTACAATACACATGTATGTGATATGATGCTAAAGCTGGTCACTGGCTCAATTACAATACACATGTATGTGATATGATGCTAAAGCTGGTCAGCGGCTCAATTACAATACACATGTATGTGATATGATGCTAAAGCTGGTCACCGGCTCAATTACAATACACATGTATGTGATATGATGCTAAAGCTGGTCAGCGGCTCAATTACAATACACATGTATGTGATATGATGCTAAAGCTGGTCACCGGCTCAATTACAATACACATGTATGTGATATGATGCTAAAGCTGGTTACCGGCTGAAGTACAATACACATGTATGTGATATGATGCTAAAGCTGGTCACTGGCTCAATTACAATACACATGTATGTGATATGATGCTAAAGCTGGTCACCGGCTCAATTACAATACACATGTATGTGATATGATGCTAAAGCTGGTCACTGGCTCAATTACAATACACATGTATGTGATATGATGCTAAAGCTGGTCACCGGCTCGTGATATGATGCTAAAGCTGGTCACCGGCTCAATTACAATACACATGTATGTGATATGATGCTAAAGCTGGTCACTGGCTCAATTACAATACACATGTATGTGATATGATGCTAAAGCTGGTCACCAGCTCGTGATATGATGCTAAAGCTGGTCACCGGCTCGTGATATGATGCTAAAGCTGGTCACCGGCTCAATTACAATACACATGTATGTTATATGATGCTAAAGCTGGTCACCAGCTCAATTACAATACACATGTATGTGATATGATGCTAAAGCTGGTCACCGGCTCAATTACAATACACATGTATGTGATATGATGCTAAAGCTGGTCAGCGGCTCAATTACAATACACATGTATGTGATATGATGCTAAAGCTGGTCACCGGCTCAATTACAATACACATGTATGTGATATGATGCTAAAGCTGGTCACCGGCTCAATTACAATACACATGTATGTGATATGATGCTAAAGCTGGTCAGCGGCTCAATTACAATACACATGTATGTGATATGATGCTAAAGCTGGTCAGCGGCTCAATTACAATACACATGTATGTGATATGATGCTAAAGCTGGTCACCGGCTGAAGTACAATACACATGTATGTGATATGATGCTAAAGCTGGTCACCGGCTCAATTACAATACACATGTATGTGATATGATGCTAAAGCTGGTCAGCGGCTCAATTACAATACACATGTATGTGATATGATGCTAAAGCTGGTCAGCGGCTCAATTACAATACACATGTATGTGATATGATGCTAAAGCTGGTCAGCGGCTCAATTACAATACACATGTATGTGATATGATGCTAAAGCTGGTCAGCGGCTCAATTACAATACACATGTATGTGATATGATGCTAAAGCTGGTCACCGGTTCAATTACAATACACATGTATGTGATATGATGCTAAAGCTGGTCACCGGCTCAATTACAATACACATGTATGTGATATGATGCTAAAGCTGGTCACCGGCTCGTGATATGATGCTAAAGCTGGTCACCGCTCAATTACAATACACATGTATGTGATATGATGCTAAAGCTGGTCACCGGCTCAATTACAATACACATGTATGTGATATGATGCTAAAGCTGGTCACCGGTTCAATTACAATACACATGTATGTGATATGATGCTAAAGCTGGTCAGCGGCTCAATTACAATACACATGTATGTGATATGATGCTAAAGCTGGTCACCGGCTCAATTACAATACACATGTATGTGATATGATGCTAAAGCTGGTCACCGGCTCAATTACAATACACATGTATGTGATATGATGCTAAAGCTGGTCACCGGCTCAATTACAATACACATGTATGTGATATGATGCTAAAGCTGGTCACCGGCTCAATTACAATACACATGTATGTGATATGATGCTAAAGCTGGTCACCGGCTCAATTACAATACACATGTATGTGATATGATGCTAAAGCTGGTCACCGGCTCAATTACAATACACATGTATGTGATATGATGCTAAAGCTGGTCACCGGCTCAATTACAATACACATGTATGTGATATGATGCTAAAGCTGGTCACCGGCTCAATTACAATACACATGTATGTGATATGATGCTAAAGCTGGTCACCGGCTCAATTACAATACACATGTATGTGATATGATGCTAAAGCTGGTCACCGGCTCAATTACAATACACATGTATGTGATATGATGCTCTATGCTAAAAACTAAAACAGGCTGCACTTTTGTGGCGCCAAACGGATAACCTTTACAGCAATGTGAGGTTTTGGTTAAATGAAATGGCAAACGCACAATAAAGCTTTCCTCGTCTCCTATATCTCGATTCAGAAGAAGATGAAAGAAAGACATTAGAATTCTATCGATCCAATGTTATCTACACCATCGCATGTCCGTTCACAGTGCAAGGAATGGACACATCATACTAATACTGATGTGTTTATAATACTGTGCATCACATATTTTATTTTGTTATGATTCTCTAGGGCCAGGATAGGCAACCTTCAGGCACTCTAGATATTGTGGACTACATCTCCCATAATGCTCTTATTTATATCTACAGATACAGGTCTGGTTTACTCCATGCAACTGGCAACGGTCTCTTTAACTCCTGCTTCTATTAGTAAGGCCAAAGTTACAAGCATCCTTCAGTGCCACATGGAAGTGATAGCGTGGCCAGGGAGATGGTGGCAACTCTATTGGCACCAGTATATTAATTGCAGCAGCTAGCCAGCGGAGCCTCTCCTATCCGCTACTGAGACTCCTAGCAATGATGGCTTGATCACTGTTTAAACCACATCTTCTAGAAGAAACAACCAAAAAGCATTCCATCTGAAATATGCGAAGGGTTTACAGTGTGTGCTGTATTAGTTCCCCAAAGGCAGAAAGCTACTGTTACCATCCCCATCCTACACTGCAGAAAGGGTTTTATTTGGACACTGATATTCGGGTACATTTAATGTCATACTGTGAATCCCAGGCAAGTCTGCGTAATGTCAAGAAAACTCCCTCATCCAAGAACTTACATTTATTAGGCCAAGTATATTTTTGGTGAGAAGCTACGTTTTTCCATGAGCTGTGGAAGTGAATTTCCATTAATTAAACTGTCCTCGGCACCGCAGACACTGGCTCTTCACGGCTTTTGTAGCATTAAAAGTCCAGTGATGCTTCAATGTAAGAACAATGACCTCTTACATTACACAGCACACAGTCAGGCACTAGCAGCCCAGCTACAATAGCCATCTCTCGCTTTTAATACCTGAGTTTGGCAGTTCACTTGTCTGTTGGCTTTTAGTGGATAGAGCAGCTCAAATCTGTATGTAAATCCTGTATTTTAGAACAAGCAGGGGCTGAACATGATTGAGATATAGAACAAGAAAACGCTGCATTCTGATTGGTTCGTTAACTCCCGCTCACAGAATGGACCGCACACTGGGGATCATACAGCAATGGCAGCCTTCGATTTGCTGCAAAATACAAACTCACTTGAGTCGTAAAAGAAAAATATAACATCACTCTAACACAGGGGTCCTCAAACTTTTTAAACAGGGGGCCAGTTCACTGTCCCTCAGACCGTTGAAGGGCCGGACTATAGTAAAAATAAAAACTATGAAGAAATTCCTATGCACACTGCATATATCTTATTTTGAACAAAACGAGAACAAATACAATATTTAAAGTAAAGTTAAATCAACAAACTTACCAGTATTTCAATGGGAATAGTGTGCCAGTCAGAGCCCAGGAATATTATGCCAGTCAGATGCCCAGGAATATTATGCCAGTCAGATGCCCAGGAATATGATGCCAGTCAGATGGCCAGGAATATTATGCCATTCAGATGCCCAGGAATATTATGCCAGTCAGATGCCCAGGAATATGATGCCATTCAGATGGCCAGGAATATGATGCCAGTCAGATGGCCAGGAATATTATGCCATTCAGATGCCCAGGAATATTATGCCAGTCAGATGCCCAGGAATAATATGCCAGTCAGATGCCCAGGAATATGATGCCAGTCAGATGCCCAGGAATATGATGCCAGTCAGATGCCCAGGAATATGATGCCAGTCAGATGCCCAGGAATATGATGCCAGTCAGATGCCCAGGAATATGATGCCAGTCAGATGCCCAGGAATATGATGCCAGTCAGATGCCTAGGAATATGATGCCAGTCAGATGCCCAGGAATATTATGCCAGTCAGATGGCCAGGAATATGATGCCAGTCAGATGCCCAGGAATAGGATGCCAGTCAGATGCCCAGGAATATTATGCCAGTCAGATGGCCAGGAATATCATGCCATTCAGATGCCCAGGAATATCATGCCATTAAGATGCCCAGGAATATTATGCCAGTCAGATGCCCAGGAATATTATGCCAGTCAGATGCCCAGGAATATGATGCCAGTCAGATGCCCAGGAATATGATGCCAGTCAGATGCCCAGGAATATGATGCCAGTCAGATGCCCAGGAATATGATGCTAGTCAGATGCCCAGGAATATGATGCCAGTCAGATGCCCAGGAATATGATGCCAGTCAGATGCCTAGGAATATGATGCCAGTCAGATGCCCAGGAATATGATGCCAGTCAGATGGCCAGGAATATGATGCCAGTCAGATGCCCAGGAATAGGATGCTAGTCAGATGCCCAGGAATATTATGCCAGTCAGATGGCCAGGAATATTATGCCATTCAGATGCCCAGGAATATTATGCCATTCAGATGCCCAGGAATATTATGCCAGTCAGATGCCCAGGAATATGATGCCAGTCAGATGGCCAGGAATATTATGCCATTCAGATGCCCAGGAATATTATGCCATTCAGATGCCCAGGAATATGATGCCAGTCAGATGGCCAGGAATATTATGCCATTCAGATGCCCAGGAATATTATGCCAGTCAGATGCCCAGGAATATTATGCCAGTCAGATGCCCAGGAATATGATGCCAGTCAGATGGCCAGGAATATTATGCCATTCAGATGCCCAGGAATATGATGCCAGTCAGATGGCCAGGAATATTATGCCATTCAGATGCCCAGGAATATTATGCCATTCAGATGCCCAGGAATATTATGCAATTCAGATGCCCAGGAATATGATGCCATTCAGATGCCAAGGAATATTATGCCATTCAGATGCCCAGGAATATTATGCCAGTCAGATGCCCAGGAATAATATGCCAGTCAGATGCCCAGGAATAATATGCCAGTCAGAAGCCCAGGAATAATATGCCAGTCAGATGCCCAGGAATATGATGCCAGTCAGATGCCCAGGAATATGATGCCAGTCAGATGCCCAGGAATATTATGCCATTCAGAAGCCCAGGAATATTTTGCCATTCAGATGCCCAGGAATATTATGCCAGTCAGAGGCCAGGAATAGTGCTCGTTATCCCTCCCTCCTCCCCCGCTTCCCCATCACTTACCTCCAGCTGCTGTGTCCCCGGACGTCTCACTCGGTGTGGAGGAGGGAAACAGTTACCGGATCACATAACGTAACGTCACATCCGGTCGCGGTGAATTTGTTTTTTTTTTTTTTCTTCCTGCAGCCGCATCCTTTGCGGCTGCCAGAAATAAAAAAAAAAGTAAACGGGGTGGGTGCCGGCAGCACCCCCCGCGGGCCACATAAATGTCCTCGGCGGGCCGCATGTGGCCCGCGGGCCGTAGTTTGAGGACCCCTGCTCTAACATGTATAGTCAAACGTGGCTTGGTTGTCTGAGCAGGACGGAAGTTACACTGTTAAGAAGAAAGTTGTATTGTGATATTTTATATGTAATTATTCTGTGCATTTCACATCCAGGAAGCACAACTGTCAGCTATATTTATAAATAAACAAAATTAGAACTTGATACTAAATGCAATGATATAGTTTGTTTGTGGAGGGCTTTAAGTTACAATGCAGCTAAGTAGCCTTTTTTTCCCCAACCAAGTCACACTATTTGCAAAGGAAGGGAGACCCTATTTCCCCCACCAATTATCTTATCGCAGGACTTGACAATTCCCAGGATCTAGGCAGCCATGGCTCCTAATTTACTTACTGCTGACTCCTAACTTTTGCAGTTGTTTTACATAGACTTCAATGGAAGTACCACTTCCCTGGCTTTTAATAATTGCTAACTAGACTGGCTCCTGAATCTGGCTCCTAAATTCTACAAACTTTTGTCAAGCCCTGTCTTATCCTCGTCTGGCTATAGAGAGAATGATAGGTTGGTCACTGTGTATGGGCCATTAGCCCCTGTGCATGTGATGCCAGCTCACAACATGGCATTGGAGCTGAGGATCCGCTAATGGGGTCCTTGTCTGCATTAAACACATTCACTGTGTACGTGCTAATACCTAGGTGTACATAGGTGGTCTTCTGTTATTTGTAGTTCCCCCACAGTTGGAGGGCAGTAGGTGGAAGATTAGCTGCTATTGGATAGCGGGTAATGTTGTCCCCTCCTCCTGACCACACAGATAGTGCTTCTTGGGATGACAAACAATAAATGACTTGGTTTTATATGACAAATATTAATAGTTGGTGTTCTTTTAAAGTTTTTTATTTTTTTGTTTGTTATCAAGATATTGATGACCGTTATCCTTCACGTATCACACATCACTTAAAGGCCAAAGTTAAAAAAAAAAAAAAATCCCTAATTTTAATTTGTTTTCCTTCTTACTGTATATTACGGAATTCGGAAAGGACTGAAGGAGCTCTGCAATAGATCAGTCACAGGGCCAAGTGACCCAGTGTAATACCCAGAGTCTCTGTCTAATATGTGCCGTTCTATGCTATTTAATATCTTTATTTTTTCACTAGAGCACGTAAGATTAGAGAGGGGAGGTGGTCACCATTATAAGCTTAAACTAGGGACCACCAGAGACGCTTTCAGACCAGAACTGATCGTGACTGGGTGGAAATAGCGGAGATTAGAGCCAATAGAGACATTTCAATCCAATCACCCAATCCCTAGTAATATCATGATTTCCCAGGAATTTCAACCTCAGTTTATTTTGTATGCTTTATAAACACATGTTGGTTTTACCCTTGTTTCTCATGACTAAAGCCGTTATGTTTTATTATGGCTGCCGCTTTGTGTACTCTGGTCACATCCATGAAGATGAAAGGAATGCTATCGGGGGGAGGGCTGGGAACTGTTGGCCCGAGTGGCAAACACAAACGAGTTGCCCTTGGTGCCACCTGATATCATCAGAGACAGACACACACAGACATACAGGGCAGGTTTGCTGACGGAGATTGACAGGCAGACAAGACAACTGGATAGAAAGATGGCAAGTGGTGCAGCCCCCGGTCATTGAGAGAGATTAGAGCAACACTGGGGCAGTTGCCCTCCCTTTGTTCTGTACATTCCCAGTACAAGCAGTGTATTTAAACATGCTTATTTTTAATGGGACTGGTAATTTTTAGCATTGAATCCAGGCCCAATTGAATCCAGATTGTGTGCAGTAATCTGGCTACACGAGTGGCTTCATTTAACTCCCACTCGTTTCAGCCGCTTGGCTGACTGCGCTGGACACAGTTTGTTTTAACAAGCATTTCATGTTTTTCCCGGAGAAGATTGTGTTTTGCTTGAGACGGAATATGAAGCAGGGATATGATTTCTGTGGATCTGTAGACGTTGTTCGCATGGTTCTGTTGGGGAAAGTCGCCAAACTGTACCACTCCCTCCAATGGGCCCACTTTGGCATCTCTGTCCTGCTGTCCCATGCTTTCGGTCAGGGACAGGATGCAATGCCACCCTCCCCATCCTCGGGTTTCACTGCGTCTCCGTGCCGACGTTCGGAGCTGTGGCATTGCTGCCATGGTGCCAGAGGACCTGCATCTCACGGAGCAGGAGAGCAAGCCTGTGTCTCCACAAGGCAAGCAGGCCGGGCTCCCATTGCAGGGTCCGTACAGTATCTTGTTCTCTGCAGCCGGACCATTGTGCTGTCATCCAGGAGGAAAAGCTGAAAGCTGTGATAATAAGTGATCAGGTATCCCCTGGACCAGTATGCCAAGTCAGACAAATATCCAAATCTAGCAGAGAAAAGGCCAAGGTGCTGTCTAGTCAGTTCACTCACTGTGACCTTTAAAGCCCCTTGTGCCAGCTAGGTAATCTCTGTGCATTTTTAAAGCTGTACAGCTTGCAGTCTGGATATGAGCACTACTTTAGAAAGCATGCAAAGCTAAACTTCTAAATTATAGCCACTGGGAATTTATAGGGGGGGGTTTACTGAGAGAGAGCGAAAACTTCCACAGGACCTGCCAAAGGAGTGGAGCGAGTGGGAGTTTACAGGCCTATCCTTACAGCTTGATTTATACATGCAATCTGGTTTTAATTGGGACAGGACCCTTTTAGCTTGAGATGCTGACTGTGGGCTATAAACCCGCCAGCGGTGTGTGTTTTTATTATTTCCTAATTTTCTCCCTCTTTTGTTTCTTACCCATTGAGCTCAATACAATGTCCAGTGACTTGTGGCCACCGGAAGAACAGAACAGAGGTTCACATTCGGCAAAACTTTCACTTCTTCAGTCTGACTTCACAGACTGTGAATGAGGATCTGGTGATACTCGCTTTCGGAAGTGAGAGCAGCTATAGAGCTTTGCAAATTCGACCAGAATAAAAACGTATCCCCCTGTACTATGTGGGGATGATGAGCAACAGGTACATAACATACAGGTGGAGCTGTACTGCATGCATGGGATTTTCCCTTTATTTCCTGTAGCCAGGGCTGGCCTAGGTTGTTCATGAACCCAGGACTTGCTCTAGCACCCAGAAATTGCTCCAGATTGCACCCATAACTTGTCCCAGCACCCAGTCTGAGTTGGGAAGTCACGTGATAGACATGTGGGAACCTTGAGAGGCAGTGCATAGACATTGGTTGCCTACCCTCCTCTCCTCCTCCCCCTGCATAAAGAGGGCTGATGAGGGGAAATCATCACTAATGAAGTGGCACCAAGGACAACTTAATTCCATTATTTTTGCCTACAGTTGCCAGGGGTCCCCCTCTACAGACTCCTGTGGGTCATAAAATGCTGCTGGACAAGGCTGGGTTCTTCTCAAGCCAACACTCCCTGCAGCTGCTGCAAATCACGTTTCATAGAAAGGTTGTGCCTCCTGCTGTACATTTTGCCTGTATGTGTTGGAGGGGGTGACAGTGGGTGACAGTGGGCTGCCATGTAGTAACATTCCAGTCTGCCCAGCCATTCTGACATGCTACAGCTTAAATGCTCCACAGCCATGTGTCTGCAGGCCTTGCAGCAAACTGCTTATATCTTTACGACGTGTACTGTATGTATTCTCACCTTTACGTGCTGACCGCCTCGGCTTTTGAATTTACTGTCTTGCGGCAAGTGAGTCTTCTGGCGGCAGCCATGTTGTTTTCCTAGCAGACCTCACAGGAGGCAGATTTTTAGATACAGATACTTGCAATGTCTCACTTTAAATTGTAATTTTTTTTCGGACACTCGAAAATCATGAGTAAAAAAAATAAAAAGTTGATGGTAGTTTATGCGTTAATACAGATGTACTCTGCTGGGGAAGATGATTGCTCCCAGAGAACATATTTTGGAGATTATATTCACGACTGAAAGGTTGTGGCTCAGAAAGGTTAATCCACCTCCTCTACGACCTTTCTCCTGGGAGTCAGGGGATGGGTGGTCTGAATGCGCACACTCTGGGCCTCCTGTAACATTATCCTCCTTACAACAGAGGGGTCCGTGATAGGAGTGTCCTGCTCTTCTACATCTCTGTTTCCAGTTAAGCAAGTTTTCATACTGAAAGCAGAGCTGACAGACCCCTAGGTCTAATCAGGAAGTTAGATCTGTTGGGGACACACTATATAACCAAAAAAATAGGGGGCACATTTTTAAAGCAAGGGGATGATGCAGTGAGAGACTGCCTTGTATGGAAGGTCCTTGTCCCCAAATCCTTTGTAACTGATTTGCAGAATTCTGGTCACAAGGATTCATAGGTGTCTATTACTATTACAGTTTTACTTATGACCACAAGGGGTCGTCTGTAACATGTAGGCGCATCTCTGGCTTGTTCCTCTATTTGCTCCCTTCCTGGGCCTCTATTTATACCTTCTTTGGCTAGTGTAAGCCACTCAGGACCAGTTAGTTAACATTGGGCTTGCCAAAATATGCAGGAGCTACCTGTTTTTTTTTTTTGGGGACCAGCTTTTTTGGACTTTAAATTTTCTTCTTATTCCCAAAAGATTAGATATTATTACAGCAGCTTGACACATGCAGACCTTTTACTTTCTAACTCCTATTTTATTACGACAGGTTTGTTACTGCGCAGGGTCCAGTGTTAAGCCCAGTCCCTCTTGCTTATGGCTGGGTTTGAGCAGGCTTTTCCTGTATTTTGGGAGGAATGTTTTTGGAAAATAAAAGCAGGAAGCTACCCTTGTAGACACTGGTTAGTGGGGGTGGGGGTATAGAGAAGCCTTGGCATGAAGGCTACAGAGGGGAAGAGGTAGCCATCAGGTGGCGCTACATGCGGCATTCCTTAATAACCGGAAAGAATGAGCAGAACTCTCTCGCAATGGGTGACGTGACCAGGATGAGATGCTTTGATGTGCTAGGCCTCTCATTCTTTTATCAGGGCGTGGGGTGTCTAATAAAACTGCACTCTCTCTGTTTACAAGATGAGACCTCTCGAAAGTGGCTTTTTAAGCATTAAATCGAGTATACGGTACAGTGTAGCCGGGAACAAAAGTGTTATTCAGATATTGCGACATTATCTGTGACACTGGAAGTGATCATGTGATACATGGGTGCTGACCCCTAGTCCCAAATATTACCTCTGCTTTAAGGCAGATCCATGTTTAGCCAATGAACCTCCACTTCCCCTCTTTGCCTTGCAGTGGGCAGTGTCAGCGCGGTCTAAGGCGTAATCATTTAGCAGTTTAATCTCTGTAGCTCTATCATAGCGCACAGCACTACTTACTCACTGGGGGGAGCAGCTGCCATTGTTCCCCCTTTGCCCAGTTTGCTCTGTATCTGGTTAAATATGCCACTATAAAATGTTTTTTTTGGTGCTCTATTTTAAAGAGAGCTGTTATTTTTGTTTTTCTTGTTAAATTGTGGAGCATGCTTGGCATTCCTTTCCCTTGATTCACCGGATCACTTCTCCCTGACCAGCAATTCCTGGTCACAGTGACATCACCATAGCACCCTGGAGAATGGCTTTATCCGGGTCAGAGCGCAGGTCCTGTGTTGCTTCACATGTTTGTAAGATCTGCACAGAGCTTGTAACTGAAAAAACACTTGACAAAATCATTGTGTATCTGCAAACACAGGATACATTAATACTGGACGTGGCCTCTGTCCCTAGATTTCAGTGGAGTCCCTGGGCTTGTGTCTCAGGAGGGTTTATCTCCCGTTTCTCTAGCCCCACAGCAAAGTGTGATTCACACGACGTTTATCAACACGCCAATGCTTGTTTATACGATATGGTTTAACCCATTGCTTGTTAAAACCGGGGAGCCCTATATTATTATGCTGCAGATGTACATATGGAGGGGGGGTGTATATTATGCTGGACATAGTTATATTATGATGGGATTTATGGTGAATCACGTCAGTGTAGGTTATAGTATATAATGGTGGGAGTTGTGTTGTACCATCGTCTGTGCCCGGCTCTCTATCTAATGATGGCCGTGGTGCTTTATTACTGTCCGTGACTGGCTCAGGCTAAAATGATGGGAGTTATGTTGTGCCGTCGTCTGTATCTTGCTAAGGATTCTGTTCGGGTGAAGATCCAGGGGGTGACACCTTGAGTTAGTGCACAGGGTGACACCGGCCATGGTAACTCCTCAGTTCCTGCTGATTGCGCCCCTTTTAGATCATTGGCCCTCTTTAGGGTTGCCATCAGGCCGGTAAAAATGTTGCACCAGGCCAATGTTAAGTCTATGGAGACAGTACCGAGGCCGGTATATTTCTGAAGAAAAGGTGGCAACCCTAGCCCTCCTACTTACACTCCTGACCCCTTGGCTCAGTTGTGTCGCTGACACAAATGGAACCAAGTGGCTGAATGTGGCATCTAAATTGCATTTCTGACATTGCCTGTGTGGGGACTGCAATTCTGTAAGATGCCCGATGGTGAACTGTGTGTGTGTGCAGCATGCGTGGTTGTGGCTTTTAAAGTGAAAGGAGAATCAATGGGAACTTCATTTTCCATGAGTCTGCGGTGGAAGAAGCCACAATCCCGCATACACACCATTCACCAGTCAGGTATCATCCAAATTACATTGCCGACACAATTGTCAGCAATGCAATGCAGATGTTACATTCATAGAGTCCCTAGCAGGGGCTCTGTGACTGAAATATAGTATAAAGTAAGTCGTCACCCCCCCCCCCCCCCCCCCCCCCAAAATAAATACGTTCACTTTAGTTAATTACTGACTCGCTGTTGGAAAAAAATTAAAAAAAATGTTTCGCTGTCCTGAATATACCAAAATATGTATGGAATCACTGCCTCTGTGAGAATCCTTGTGCTATGGAGAAATGCAGGAAACCATTGTTTACTTTATGTACAATGTGAAGATGCGTATCAATATTGCACTCAGAATCTGCATACAGATTATTACCAGGAATAACTCCCTACTACACTGCTCTCTGCTTCTCACTAGATGACAAGCTCCGGGGCTGCATGTTATTTTTATTATACTTTAACGTAATAGTGTCTGGGGGAAAAGAAACAGGACAACAAACAACACAATTAAATGGATGAACTTTAGGTACTCTAATTAATATTGCCTATACTGGGAATGTAGAGGATAAAAAATCTTGGCGTGTGATCTATACAAAGGAAAAACGGCAGCCTCTGACAAAATTAAAAAAAAAATTCTAAATCCGTATTTGTTTTGAGCACTGCCCTGCCTGGTGGGTCGGGCATTTGGCATTCTAAGGGTTAAGGGTGGCCTTGCCAGCCACTTTACAGGATAGTCACTTCCTGAGACTGTCAACTACGGAATATTTGTCACCATTTCGTATGGAGAGTCTCTGCAGTCTGTTTCATGACCTTGTGTCATGTGTCTCCTCATCCATTAATACCCAAAATGAGGACTTTGCATTTATACATCCCTCTATCTCCTGCGCGCCTGTCTCTATCTCCTGCACGCCTGTCTCTATCTCCTGCGCGTCTGTCTCCTGCGCGTCTGTCTCTATCTCCTGCGCGTCTGTCTCTATCTCCTGCACGTCTGTCTCTATCTCCTGCGCGCCTGTCTCTATCTCCTGCACGCCTGTCTCTATCTCCTGCGCGTCTGTCTCTATCTCCTGCACGCCTGTCTCTATCTCCTGCGCGTCTGTCTCTATCTCCTGCGCGTCTGTCTCTATCTCCTGCACGTCTGTCTCTATCTCCTGCACGTCTGTCTCCTGCGCGTCTGTCTCTATCTCCTGCGCGTCTGTCTCTATCTCCTGCGCGTCTGTCTCTATCTCCTGCACGTCTGTCTCTATCTCCTGCACGTCTGTCTCTATCTCCTGCACGTCTGTCTCCTGCGCGTCTGTCTCTATCTCCTGCGCGTCTGTCTCTATCTCCTGCACGTCTGTCTCTATCTCCTGCACGTCTGTCTCCTGCGCGTCTGTCTCTATCTCCTGCACGTCTGTCTCCTGCGCGTCTGTCTCTATCTCCTGCACGTCTGTCTCCTGCGCGTCTGTCTCTATCTCCTGCACGTCTGTCTCCTGCGCGTCTGTCTCTATCTCCTGCACGTCTGTCTCCTGCGCGTCTGTCTCTATCTCCTGCGCGTCTGTCTCCTGTGTGCTTGTCTTCTGTGTGCCTGTATCTGTCTCTTGTGTGCCTGTCTCTATCTCCTGCGCGCCTGTCTCTATCTCCTGTGCGTCTGTCTGTCTCCTGCGCGCCTGTCTCCTGTGTGCCTGTATCTGTCTCCTGTGTGCCTGTCTCTGTCTCCTGCGTGTCTGTCTCTATCTCCTGCGCGTCTGTCTCTATCTCCTGCACGCCTGTCTCTATCTCATGCACGTCTGTCTCTATCTCCTGCACGTCTGTCTCCTGCGCACCTGTCTATGTCTCCTATGCGTCTGTCTCTATCTCCTTTGTGCCTGTCTCTATCTCCTGCGTGTCTGTCCCTGTCTCCTGTGCCCCTATCTCTATCTCCTGTGCGTCTGGCTCTATCTCCTGCGCACCTGTCTCTGTCTCCTGTGCGTCTGTCTCTATCTCCTGCATGTCTGTCTCTATCTCCTGGGCGTCTGTCTCCTGCGCACCTGTCTATGTCTCCTGTGCCCCTATCTCTATCTCCTGCACGTCTGTCTCTATCTCCTGCACGCCTGTCTCTATCTCCTGCACGTCTGTCTCTCTCCTGTGTGCCTGTCTCTGTCTCCTGTGCGCCTGTCTCTGTCTCCTGTGCGCGTGTCTCTGTCTCCTGCACGTCTGTCTCTATCTCCTGCACGCCTGTCTCTATCTCCTGCACGTCTGTCTCTCTCCTGTGTGCCTGTCTCTGTCTCCTGTGCGCCTGTCTCTGTCTCCTGTGCGCGTGTCTCTGTCTCCTGCACGTCTGTCTCTATCTCCTGCACGTCTGTCTCTATCTCCTGCACGTCTGTCTCTCTCCTGTGTGCCTGTCTCTGTCTCCTGTGCGCCTGTCTCTGTCTCCTGTGCGCCTGTCTCTGTCTCCTGTGCGCGTGTCTCTGTCTCCTGCACGTCTGTCTCTATCTCCTGCACGTCTGTCTCTATCTCCTGCATGTCTGTCTCTCTCCTGTGTGCCTGTCTCTGTCTCCTGTGCGCGTGTCTCTGTCTCCTGCACGTCTGTCTCTATCTCCTGCACGTCTGTCTCTATCTCCTGCACGTCTGTCTCTCTCCTGTGTGCCTGTCTCTGTCTCCTGTGCGCGTGTCTCTGTCTCCTGTGCGCGTGTCTCTGTCTCCTGCGCGTCTGTCTCTATCTCCTGCACGTCTGTCTCTATCTCCTGCACGTCTGTCTCTCTCCTGTGTGCCTGTCTCTGTCTCCTGTGCGCGTGTCTCTGTCTCCTGCACGTCTGTCTCCTGCGCGCGTCTCTGTCTCCTGTGCACCTGTCTATGTCTCCTGTGCGCCTGTCTCTATCTCCTGCGCATCTGTCTCTGTCTCCTGCGCGCCTGTCTCTATCTTGACTGTATTTTTAATTGGGGAATTGTGGGGCATGTGCCGATCTGGGTGTATGGCTGGCTGCTCTGAGTCTAGCTGAGATCCTTTAAGCTATGTGTATTCTTTATTGCCTCTGCTACTCCGATACTATGTATTGTTTTTATTGTAAATACATAAAATCTTTATAACTGAAATACTTCTTGGTTAATAATGCTTTGTGAAAAGCTTGGGTTGCTGACCTCGTGCTCTACATGAGTTAAGGTGGGGGGAAAAGTGATGTGAAAACCACTCCACTTAAAATTCAGTATTAAACACAAATCTAGCACACCAGACAAGCCAGAAGACCTAAACATGCTGTGCTAACACCACTGCAAGGGATTCTGGGTAGGCATATACAAATAATGTTAACAATAATCACCTTTTTGCCTCTTCATCCACTTTGGCTCCAAGGGGTCCATGTATAAAGTGGACAGAGAGGCAAAAATGTCATGATTGGTAACCAAGTTTAGAATCTTATGTTGTACAGAAAAGCACGATTGAAGGTGCATGGGAAACATAGAGATCAGTGCCTCTGCTAGACCCACAGACGGTATGTGTAATATATGTGTAACCTCCCTTTATGACTCCGGCTCTGGGAATGTTGTGTGGATGGCAAGGCAAGTCATGGAAACTTTGGAGAATATTTATAGTTTGTTGAAAAATAAACTTTCTAATCAAGGGCCACATGTATCTCTACCGGGGGAAGGCTAGAAAGAGTTATCCCAGTCTACCACCCTGCAATACACATAAGTTTATCCATTAAGACTTGAGATTTCACATAAACCAATGGACAGGATTTTTATTAAACAGCAAGGGCAGTAAAGATGTGGAATCCAATGCCTAGTGGGGTTGTAAGAGAGCATGGCTTCCCCCTACTTTATCTATGGATCTTGGCACTGCAGATGTTTGGGAACTACATATCCCATGATGCTCAGTCTGTCATAACACTGCCTGAGCATCATGGGATGGTAGTTCCCAAACATCTGCAGTGCCAAGGTTAGCCACAAGCTTCGTTGAGCACCATGGCAGTTAGGGGTCCGTGTAGGCTCCATGGAACATTGTTCCATTTTCCACCGCAGACCCCAGTAATAGGGTCGCCACCTGGCCAGTATTTTACCGGCATGTGGGTAATAAGTTGTCTGGACCCCAATGTTAATTCTATGGAGGTAGTAGCATGGCTACCCTAATTACTGCCTACCCCTATTCCGTTTAGGAAGGCGGATGCATACACTGACATCTTATTCTGTATTAAACCACAGCCTGATGAAGTATGATGTGTCTGTCACCGGACGCTTCCTGTGCTGCATTATGTTGATATCGCTGATGGGTGGCTCATCGAGTCCTCCTGACACGTCCCCTCGTCAGAAGACGTCCAGCACTTTCTATTACTAGAGAGTGCCCTCAGCGCGGACTCCCTCACCGTCTGGGAGAGTGTGTTTCACATAGATGGCTTTCACCCTGTCACCGGGGTTATGAGAAAGCATGCAGAGTTAGTGCCCACTGTCGCATTACATGTCCTTGTGGGAACACTGAGTTTTTCCGGCACAAGTGCTCGTTTTATGAGAACATTTGGTGACCTTTGTGTCAAGTGCCAACTGGGAGGAGCTGGAAGCTTAAGAGGGGCAGTAAAAAGCATGTTTCTTTTTGGAAAGTCAGGGGCAGGTCTCTCCATGAGGCAACCCATCTTACAGACAGACAGACCAGTTACTCTTTAAAATGATGTCATACATTAACGTATACATCTATATACAAATCCTATCACATTCTAGAGTATATTCTATATTACTTCTGATGGTTTAACACTGACATATCTTAGAACAAATTCATTATTATTGTTATTGTAAGATGTTTCACCGTACTAAATTGGCCCATTATTGTCGTAGACTTAGTTTAATATGATACAAAAATGACCTGTACATGTAAATACACCGCTGATCGCATTGTATATTCTATATTTGCCATCAATAAAGATTTTAAAAATAAATAAATAAATAATGTAGCTGTTTCGTTACCTTTGCTACTAAGCCTTCCAGACGGACTGCTTGTAAAGGAAAATGTGAGCAGCTGTGGATCTTGCATCCTGACAGTCTGCGAGTATAGCTTGAAGTTAGCACCATGCTCATGTGTTAGTATGGGGGGGATTACCCCAGATGTATAGTGTTAGTCTTGTTTTTACACACATATTGCAACTAACTTTGCCTTTAATGTGACTATGACTTAATGCTAAGCGAACTCACCAGGTTTGTCCCTGCAAAATGTATAGCTAAATACTGGTGAGATGAAATGGAATCTACCCTTATCTTTTAGGGAATAACCCCATAAAGTATTTCCTATCATAATGTTGCATAATTATGGAATTGGCCCACCTGACTTAAAGGAACACTGAACTCTTTTTAACCCTTGCTTCCTTGAAGGGTTCAAAAAACATGTCCTGAGAGTCTGCAGTAAACCCAACGTCTTGGCTCGTCCCGCTCTGACTGCCAAATGCGCATGTCTCTCCCTGCTAGCGCAAAGAGAGAGAGAGAGACCCTTTTTTTGCATGGGATCAGCAGGGAGGGGGAGGACCTAGTTAAGGTACCCCTTTGCTGATCCTTTGCAAAAACACGGAGAGCCAGTCGCGGACCAAAATGGCTGCCTGGTTCCTAAAGTACATTAGTTTATCCTCCCACTAGGAACAACTAACATTTCCCTTGTGCTTCTGCTGCTAGATGCTGCTGTATGTAATGCCGAGCCAGCCTCCTCTGACTATTGTCTGCATTTGGATTCCCATGCATCTGGCAACATCATGCGCGACTTAATGAGGATGAGACTGACAAATCACACACTGCTCAGGAAGCACACAGTTCTGTTTGAAAGTCCAGAGGCATTGCGCCCAGAAAAATAAACCGCAACATGTCCTCTGGCCCCGTAATCCATCCACGGTTTCGTAGGACGTGAAATAAAGGTTTTGTTCACAAAACAATGCCCCATTCACTGTCCCCCTTTTATGTCTCATATCAACAGCGTACAAAGTCAATGAAAGTTTAACTTCAGCACCAGTCCAATGGGGGAGTCACTCGTGATTACATATCACCAGCATGCTCTGTGTGAAAGGCATCTACTTAAAGAAATAAACCTCTGTTAGGGAAGGCTACACAGAGCACAGTATGGGAGAGACCCGACACATTTTACATTCACACAGTGCGTTATTCTAGGTCAAGTAAATAATATCCAGTGGGTTTTTGTTTTCTCCACTTAGAACAATTTAAAGATGTTTTAAAAGAACCTGTACTAGGCTTGCATTTCTTTGATGATGTTCAAAAAAGTGTGAAACATTAGGTTTTCTTGCATCTATCCATTCCTAATCCGCATAAATTTTCACAAAAATCAACTAGACTTGTCCACCGCTATTAACTCCCCCAAAATGTGAACTACTATCTGCTATGACAAGATCTGTCTTCTCTTTCAGAAAAAGTAATTCGGGAATAAACATTGCTCTTTGAAAGTCGACAGTTTATTCTTTTAGTTAGCAGAGCTGCTGTCAACGTACAAACAAATAATCTGTAGGGGTGAAATGCGTCAGGTTTTTTTTTATTTTTGTTTTTTTTTACAGCTGCCTGTTTTGAGTTTTTTTCCACCACAATAAATATTTTGAGAAGAAACGCTTGCTGATATGAAATCTCCACCATATGCCCACAGTTCTGTTTGCTTGTGGGGCAAGCCGTCTCTGGCACCGCAGTTGCTGTAGACACAAATGACCAGTGGAATCATGGGAGTTATGATCCACAGCAGCTGCGGGCTTAGAGACTACAAAAAGAAGGGATTACACTTTAATATGTTTTTATTCATTTATATATTTATTGTTGGCTTTTCTTCTTTATTTATTTCAGCACCTGATATTTTCTACAGGATGCATTACAGAGAAGGGGATCTGCTGGCCGTGCAGTGGGATCTGTTGTTGGTTAAGGTAAGCCTGTATGTAGATGTAGTTATTATACTGGGCAATGCAAGTTGAATCTAATGTATGTGCTAATGTGTTAAAACTAGAGGTTCAGGTCCTGTATGCAGCTATGGGTGTAAACTGCAGGTGTGCTTTTATGATCAGAGATACTAAATTACTCCACTACTGCATCATGACCTTATATTTTGGGGCACCATTGTGCTGACCTCGTATCTTATTGCGTGGAGTAATTTACTATGCAGGTGCCAACAATTGTTTTGTTTACAGCATTGTGGAAGTAACACTTGTGCCCACACTGGCCTTAAGGTGGATCTGTCCCCACCCCAGATTCTCGCCTTGCCATCTTTCTCTTTCATCTTTGCATGTTTATTACTTCACTCCTCTTCAATTTGAAGCTGATCTACGCTGGCAAAATAAGAAGGATGACTGCGAAGATGGTAGCGGACATCTGGACAAGGTAAGAGATTTATTGATATAACTTTGTTTGCTACAGAAAAGGCACTAGATGGCATAAGGCAGAGTAATAAATCCTTGTGCAGTATTTCCAAAACCATTTTTATTTCTAGGGTGACAGATCCACTTTGAACGAACCAGCTTAGGTCTTGTGTATAACCTCTGATATGAAGGCACTCCACCAAACTTTACTTATACTGTGAATGTAGAGAATAAAAAACGATCTGTACATCGTGCTGGCAGAATTGCAAGCAAACGCATAAATTAAGTTAGAAATATCTTTAACTGTGCCCGTGATGTCATTTGTTTATGACATCAGCTCCTGGATTGATATGCAAATTACCCATCCCCCCCCCCCCCCCCCCCACTGAAAAGCAGTCCATTTGCGAGTCATAGATTATGTTATCTAAAATGTATTATATCGTAATGTATGCATTTACTGCTGGCAACATGGATGGATTTGTTTCTTCTTCCTTGCATCCACAGTAGAAACAATGTTTAGCTAATGGAACACATTCAATACACCTATCATGGACACATAATAAACAATACAAAAAACAAAATGTCACAAAGGATTTAATGTATATGTGCGCACACCTGGGCAGAATATTACTTTCCAAACAATTTGACTGTATGGGTGGAACTATAACTCAATGGGTAGAGCTAACGTCGGTATTTATATTGAGGTTCGTGTACTTGGAAGGGTTCCGGTACTCTCCTGTGCTAGGGAATAAAGGGTTCCGGTACTCTCCTGTGCTAGGGAATAAAGGGTTCCGGTACTCTCCTGTGCTAGGGAATAAAGGGTTCCCGTACTCACCTGTGCTAGGGAATAAAGGGTTCCGGTACTCTCCTGTGCTAGGGAATAAAGGGTTCCGGTACTCTCCTGTGCTAGGGAATAAAGGGTTCCGGTACTCTCCTGTGCTAGGGAATAAAGGGTTCCGGTACTCTCCTGTGCTAGGGAATAAAGGGTTCCCGTACTCTCCTGTGCTAGGGAATAAAGGGTTCCCGTACTCACCTGTGCTAGGGAATTAAGGGTTCCTGTACTCTCCTGTGCTAGGGAATAAAGGGTTCCGGTACTCTCTTGTGCTAGGGAATAAAGGGATCCAGTACTCTCCTGTGCTAGGGAATAAAGGGTTCCGGTACTCTCCTGTGATAGGGAATTAAAGGGTTCCAGTACTCTCCTGTGCTAGGGAATAAAGGGATCCAGTACTCTCCTGTGCTAGGGAATAAAGGGTTCCGGTACTCTCCTGTGATAGGGAATTAAAGGGTTCCGGTACTCTCATTTGCCACTCTCAGTGTTATCAAAATAAAACCTGTGTATGTGAAATGCATTAAGCATCTAGACCATGTGTAATAGAAATACATGGAAACACAAGCTATTTTAACAGGGTTGTACACTAATGGGTCTACTCAATAAAGAGAGAATTGCAGGGGATTTGACACGTAAGGCCAAACTAGCTGAGCTGGAAAAATTCTCCCATTCAGCTGCATTGGAGACGGTTTCCCAATCAGTTACTTTGGCCTTCAGTTCCCTGCAATCCTCTCTTCTGTCAGTAGATCCCTGCGTGAAGTCTCTTGTGCGGCTCCATCCTTACATTTCTCTTGCATGACATCGTTATATTTTCCCCACACTTTAGGTAACTGGTATCCATAGGGAAATCTAGTTTGATTTAGGTAAAGACTATGTATAAACAAATATAGTGGGAGGGGGTGTCATCAATACATCTGTAACACGGCGATGAGATCACTGGTCCTATTAGTCCTGATTATAACCCACGTGTCATGTCTCCACTTGGCGCTGACAACTGGATGTTACCTGACGTCATTTTCATTAACATACCCGTAAAGGGAAATGTTGTGCCGATTGCTTCCAGACAGCACAATGTGGCATTTTTGTGATAGGGCTACCTTCTTCAAACTGAGCGGTGGATATACAAACTGTATATTTACAAATGATTTGCACCCACACCCAAGGCACTGGGGCAATCCACAAGTGTGTCACCAACTCAGATAGTGCTGGCTCAAGACTTCCGTCAGGTGTTAGCATTCTATTTGTTGCCATGGCGATGGTACCCAAAACTAATTGTAAAAACAAACAAAACAAAAAACACTTTTATGCCTTTAATTAGAAAGCATAAAGTGCAAACAAAAGGCTGTTCAATGCGGCCATATCGGTATATTTCCTAGCAAGGAGTTATTACTAAATGCAAAATTAGCTAACATTAGCAATTTATTTGGCCTATAATCCAAGAAAGATAAAGTTCACTGGTAAACTGACCAAAATTAGGTCATTTCACAAGATGATACATTGGAATTCAGTCCTCACCATTGAAAGCAAGAGAATCATCATGATATTATTCCTCCCCCTATTCACTGTCCAATACCCGACTCTTACATCGGCAGCCGGAGAGTTAAAAACACTGGGAAGCGAAACATGTATAGGGCTTTAGTCCTGAATGAGAGAACTGCAGGGAATTGAGAAGGGAAATGCAAGCTTAAGGCCAAAAGTAGCCGAAATTGGAAAAATTATCTAGTTCAGCTGAGGAGGATCATTTTTTCAGACTCTGCAACTTTGGTCTGAAACGTGCCATTCCCTTCTCAATTCCCTGCAATTCTCCCTCTCAGCCCGTCGTCTAATCTGTCAATATATTACGGCAGTTTCACCAGCAATCATACAAATCAGTTCCTTTATATCACCTTTTTGGGAAGCAGATCATATAGATATAACGAGAAAGATTCCACAAACCCATCAGCTGACCCAGACCAAGACTTCGCCTCTAGACCTGAAGGATCCCAAAACACGGGAAGTCCACCTTCTGATCTCTTACTCCAAACCCCAGAAAGCCCATTAACCAGCAAAGGATGTCTGTAAATGTTACACTTACTCTCTCGTCTTACGCCGTGTTCCTTTCGATAGCTGGAATGGTGTTGTCAGTGGCTAGGGAATTCTGTAAATCACACAGGTATCCTGGACCCCATGGTTCTCCCGTGTGACCGTGTGCACTAGCTCGATCACCTTGTAGAGAATTCAGTTATTTATTTCCCCCCCCCCCCCTTTTTTTGTTGTGGTTTAATCTTTTCCTACGCCTGAGCAGAGGCAAGAGCGATAGTGGAGGCTCAGAACCCAGCGAGATAATAAGTTGGGAGAGACTTTGTGCTGTACATTATGTGGGGCAGGGAGGGGGGTGGGTCGCAGGAAAACTGTTGGAACGCACATTTCACAGGAAGTTTTGACAAGGAAACTCTACAGAGGATGCTTTTTTGGCTGGAGCTACGTGTGTTTTTTTTTGCTCAGGGATGGGGAAGAGAGTAACTGGACTCAGGGCAATGTAGCAGAATGGGCACTTGGACTGGCAACCTTGGCGTGGGGCGAGAGAGAGTCTCCCAGTGCCGGAGCCAATACACATTCTTTACAGAGTGTGTTGACCCTTCGAGTGCCAGGATATGTGAAGATCTGTTTTACTTTTATTTATAGCTATGTATGCATAGTTGCTGTACCCTCTGACGCCTATAAGGTTAAATGAATGGCAATTTCCCCAGACGTGTATGTAACATTAAGGTTCAACACGTTTGTGAAGTGGGACGTGAGCCCTAGTTATTCTCCAGGTCCCAGGGGAATTTTGTGTTACCAAGTGACATATGTATCTAAATTTGAACCTGAGCCCCTTTTGAAGTGGCAGGTGTGTGGCTGTTATTGGGTTTTATTGGGTTATTGGACTTGTTTTCCAACCTTTTACACATCCCAGGCACTCTTCAGTTACTTTACAATGTTAGTCTGAACTAATTCTACTGGGTGGTTCTTCCAGGTATTTACTACTCATTATATAACATTTTGCCCCTCTTCGCGTGGTAATTTTTGCCTTTACAAAACTGTTTTTATTGAACCAACAATTTATCGCTGAACGGAATGCGGATCCATGTTTAGAACCTTCTCGTGGCTCCGTGACGTAAGAATTCCTATTGGCTGTGGGTCAGTAATGGGGAGGTTACATTGGAGGTACTGTAACCAACCAGGAGCTCTCCTGGGCATGTTTAGCAGATGTTGAGCAGTATGTCTTTGAGCCTGCCGTATAGGAACATTCAAATAATTTGTAAAGCTATTGAAAATGAGACTGAAGCTCGTTCATGCTAGGGTATTGCCTGACAGGTATTCAAAATAGACCTCGGCTCCTCATGCTTCCATGACCTGGAAACCATTGGCATGGTAACTCCTGCTGCCATGGAGAATGCCTGGGGTTGGCATCAGGAGAGGGGGGGGGGGGGGACACATGCATACCTCCAAACTTCTGCCCCTGGGAAGGTAGGGCTTGAGAAGTCAAACTGGCAGTGCTATTGCTCATGCGCACACCTCTACGCATGCATAGTGTTAATTCTCCAGTCTCCCACACACCAGTGAATGAAAAGCATGGGAGTGCGGCACAGTTGGGAGGTACTCCAACCCCAAAATGATCATAAATGTGTCCCTGACAGCATTATATGGAGCTCTGTAGGGTAATTTATTTTGTATTGTTAAAACATTTCTATTTAAAAAATCTACACTTGATGCAATCTTTTAATCAGACATAAGATCATGTTTTACCTACAGTTGCCCTAATATCTGCTCTATCGGCCCCTGTGGGCGGTGGAAGTGATTACAGTTTGTCGGCGCTGGTCTGGAGCCTTGAGCAAGTGTCACAAGGGCCGCTATAAGTTTTGATCGATGAATCAGATCACACTGTAAGCTCTATTTATGTTTTTGTTCTTCAGTTTGCAGTTCCTTCCTGTGGCAGGGGCCCAGGGAGATAAACCACGTCCTATATAAGACTAAGCAGAGGTTTAACGCTTTCATATGTGTTGGCGGGGTAGCTATTGTGTGGATCCTTCAGCTGGATCTCTAGCTGTGTACGTGGGGGAGTGGCTTTGTGTGAAGTATTCCTTCACAGAAGTAGTGGTTGATGCATGGATATGCTCACCAACCAAGCTGGTAGGAACCAATAGCAGGGAAAAAAATCATGAAGGTCGTTTCTTTAAAAAACGCGGCTTCCAGAATCTCCAGGAGGTTCTGGGATAAGGTTCTAAAAGTGGTAGAATCCTCTGGAACATTCCGTTGGTTTCCCCAGAACTGACCTGTATGAATGACCCTATTAATATGAATAGCCGCAGGATAAGCTCCACGGATTATTTAAGCCGCAGTAATATATTATATATATTATATTAAGATTTATTTATACAGCGCCAACAATTTACGTAGAAACATAGAATGTGTCGGCAGATAAGAACCATTCGGTCCATCTAGTCTGCCCAATTTTTTTTTGAGTACTTTCATTAGTCACCAGTTCCCGGTCTTATAGCTTGGATAGCCTTGTGTCTATCCCACGCATGCTTAAAATCCTTGACTGTGTTTACCTCTACCACTTCTGCTGGCAGGCTATTCCATACATCCACTACCCTCTCAGTAAAGTAATACTTCCTGATATTACTTTTAAATCGTTGCCCCTCTAATTTCAGACTATGTCCTCTAGTTGTGGTAGTTTTTCTTCTTTTAAATATACTCTCTTCCTTTACTGTGTTGATTCCCTTTATGTATTTAAATGTTTCTATCATATCCCCCCTGTTACGTCTTTCCTCCAAGCTATACATGTTAAGATGCTTTAACCTTTCCTGGTAAGTTTTATCCTTCAACCCATGAACCAGTTTAGTACCCTTCTCTGAACTCTCTCCAAAGTATCAATATCCTTCTGGAGATACGGTCTCCAGTACTGCGTACAATACTCCAAGTGAGGTCTCACCAGTGCTCTGTACAATGGCATGAGCACTTCCCTCTGTACCTAGCGTAGCGCTAGGTACAGAGCAAAGAAGGGAACTACATACTAAGTTAGACAAACTAGAACAGACTAGTACATGAGCTAGAGAACCCGGCTCACAAGCTTACGATCTAGAGGGAATGGGGTCCATGAGACACATAAGGGATTGAAGAGGTCAGAGGGATCAAAGTTGTAGTAACAGTAGTGTGGATGCGAGGCACTAGGCGGATAGGCCAAAGATGAATTGTGTGTGTTCCAGCTAGGTGGAATCAGCTAGAGGTAAAGTGACCGGTATTGTAGTGGGTTGGGTAGTAAGACTCTCTAAAGAGATGAGTTTTGAGGGACTTTTTAAAGTTTGAAAAGGAGGGAGAGAGCTGGATGCTCCGTGGAAGGGACTTCCAGAGAGAGGGGGCAGCTCGGGCGAAATCTTGGAGACACGAGTGAGAAGTGGTGATGAGGTTGGAGGAGAGTTTTTTAGTCCCATTGACGAGCACAAAGGACATGCAGGGAGGGATCGGTTAACAAGGGAGGCAATGTACAGAGGGGTGGGAGGGTTTAATAGGTTAAAGACAGATAAGATCCCTCTGGTCTGTCGGCACCACCCATTCCCATTATCCAGCTTTAAAATCTTGGCATGATATACATGTTAAGCAGTCTTTCAAAAACAAAAACAATAAATGTTTTGACCATGATCTAGGCACAAATATCTGCTTCTGTGCTTGTTTCTATATTGGTTTTGTAAATGTTGTGAGGATGACCTCTAGTGGTCTGTCAGATGTATTTTACTGCGGACACTCCATGCAGGAGTTTATACTTTCATTTCAATTTCAATTTTCAGAAAAAATCTGGTAGAGAGAATGACTACACAGGCCTGATTCTCTGGCACAGGAGCGCAGTTGAAGGGCTTGTCTAGTAGTAATGCACCTCTCACCTGTAGACTGCAAGCTCCTAAGTACAGTGCCTTGCTTCAGGCAGGGTTACCTGTCCCAATATAGGATGAACACACATAGAAGCTTTAAGTCGGTTCAAGGTCACAAACCGAGGACAAAGTTCAAAAGGTACCACTAAGCTCTGGTAGCATCTCAGCTAGGGGATGCCATAGAGTTTTTAAGGAGGCTTAGAAAGAGTTCCACCAGGGGTGGCTTGAGCTACCCAGGTACAATCTTGGTAGAGCTAAACCAATGTATAATTCCTGTACAGATGAAGATTCACTCCAACTGGAGTTAAGCTGTTTTTCTTGATGTATCTTTTATTCTACATTGTGCAATGCGGAAAACTGTCTGACGTGGCAACCCTGACTGTACAACTAGTGCAAGAACACCCTGCAGATGTCTGCTCTGTACAGGCTGCTGTGTAATATATGTATGCACACATTGCAAGTATAGTTATCATTCACCTGGTATTATTATATGTCTGCTCTGTACAGGTGGCTGTGTAATATAAGTATGCACACACTGCAGGTATAGTTATCATTCACCTGGTATTATTATATGTGTGCTCTGTACAGACTCCTGTGTAATATATGTATGCACACACTGCAAGTATAGTTATCATTCACCTGGTGTTATTATATGTCTGCTCTGTACAGGCTCCTGTGTAATATATGTATACACACATTGCAAGTATAGTTATCATTCACCTGGTATTATTATATGTCTGCTCTGTACAGGCTCCTGTGTAATATATGTATGCACACACTGCAAGTATAGTTATCATTGACCTGGTATTATTATATATGTCTGCTCTGTACAGACTCCTGTGTAATATATCTATGCACACATTGCAAGTATAGTTATCATTCACCTGGTATTATTATATGTCTGCTCTGTACAGACTCCTGTGTAATATATGTTTACACACATTGCAAGTATAGTTATGATTCACCTGGTATTTATTATATGTGTGCTCTGTACAGACTCCTGTGTAATATATGTATGCACACATTGCTAGTATAGTTATCAGTCACCTGGTATTATTATATGTCTGCTCTGTACAGCCTGCTGTGTAATATATGTATACACACATTGCAAGTATAGTTATCATCACCTGGTATTATTATATGTGTGCTCTGTACAGGCTCCTGTGTAATATATGTATGCACACATTGCAAGTATAGTTATCATTTACCTGGTATTATTATATGTCTGCTCTGTACAGGTGGCTGTGTAATATAAGTATGCACACACTGCAGGTATAGTTATCATTCACCTGGTATTATTATATGTGTGCTCTGTACAGACTCCTGTGTAATATATGTATGCACACACTGCAAGTATAGTTATCATTCACCTGGTGTTATTATATGTCTGCTCTGTACAGGCTCCTGTGTAATATATGTATGCACACACTGCAAGTATAGTTATCATTGACCTGGTATTATTATATATGTCTGCTCTGTACAGACTCCTGTGTAATATATCTATGCACACATTGCAAGTATAGTTATCATTCACCTGGTATTATTATATGTCTGCTCTGTACAGACTCCTGTGTAATATATGTTTACACACATTGCAAGTATAGTTATGATTCACCTGGTATTTATTATATGTGTGCTCTGTACAGACTCCTGTGTAATATATGTATGCACACATTGCTAGTATAGTTATCAGTCACCTGGTATTATTATATGTCTGCTCTGTACAGCCTGCTGTGTAATATATGTATACACACATTGCAAGTATAGTTATCATCACCTGGTATTATTATATGTGTGCTCTGTACAGGCTCCTGTGTAATATATGTATGCACACATTGCAAGTATAGTTATCATTTACCTGGTATTATTATATGCCTTCTCTGTACAGACTCCTGTGTAATATATGTATGCTCACACTGCAAGTATAGTTATCATTCACCTGGTATTATTATATGTCTGCTCTGTACAGACTCCTGTGTAATATATCTATGCACACATTGCAAGTATGGTTATCATTCACCTGTTATTATTATATGTGTGCTCTGCACAGGCTGCTGTGGAATATATGTATGCACACACTGGAAGTATAGTTATCATTCACCTGTTATTATTATATGTGTGCTCTGCACAGGCCTCTGTGTAATATATGTATCCACACACTGCAAGTATAGTTATCATTCACCTGGTATTATTATATGTCTGCTCTGTACAGACTCCGGTGTAATAAATGTTTACACACATTGCAAGTATAGTTATCATTCACTTGGTATTATTGTATGTCTGCCTGTACAGACTCCTGTGTAATATGTTTATGCACACATTGCAAGTATAGTTATTATTCACCTGGTGTTATTATATGTCTGCTCTGTACAGGCTCCTGTGTAATATATGTATGCACACATTGCAAGTATAGTTATTCACCTGGTATTATATGTCTGCTCTGTACAGGCTGCTGTGTAATATATGTATGCACACATTGCAGGTATAGTTATCATTCACCTGGTATTATTATATGTGTGCCCTGCACAGGCTTCTGTGTAATATATGTATGCACACACTGCAAGTATAGTTATCATTCACCTGTTATTATTATATGTGTGCTCTGCACAGGCTGCTGTGTAATATATGTATGCACACACTGCAAGTATAGTTATCATTCACCTATTGTTATTATTATATGTGTGCCCTGCACAGGCTGCTGTGTAATATATGTTTACACACATTGCAAGTATAGTTATCATTCACTTGGTATTATTGTACATCTGCCTGTACAGACTCATGTGTAATATGTGTATGCACACATTGCAAGGATAGTTATCATTCACCTGGTATTATTATATGTGTGCTCTGTACAGGCTGCTGTGTAATAAATGTATGCACACACTGCAAGTATAGTTATCATTCACCTGGTATTATTATATGTCTGCTCTGTACAGACTCCTGTGTAAAATATCTATGCACACATTGCAAGTATGGTTATCATTCACCTGGTATTATTATATGTCTGCTCTGTACAGACTAATGTGTAATATATGTTTACAAACATTGCAAGTATAGTTATCATTCACCTGGTATTATTATATGTGTGCTCTGTACAGACTCCTGTGTAATATATGTATACACACATTGCAAGTATAGTTATCATTCACCTGGTATTATTATATGTGTGCCCTGCACAAGCTGCTGTGTAATATATGTATGCACACACTGCAAGTATAGTTATCATTCACCTGTTATTATTATATGTGTGCTCTGCACAGGCTGCTGTGTAATATATGTATGCACACACTGCAAGTATAGTTATCATTCACCTATTGTTATTATTATATGTGTGCCCTGTACAGACTCCTGTGTAATATATGTATACACACATTGCAAGTATAGTTATCATTCACCTGGTATTATTATATGTCTGCTCTGTACAGACTCCTGTGTAATAAATGTATGCACACACTGCAAGTATAGTTATCATTCACCTGGTATTATTATATGTCTGCTCTGTACAGACTCCTGTGTAATATATCTATGCACACATTGCAAGTATGGTTATCATTCACCTGTTATTATTATATGTCTGCTCTGTACAGACTCATGTGTAATATATGTTTACAAACATTGCAAGTTTAGTTATCATTCACCTGGTATTATTATATGTGTGCTCTCTACAGACTCCTGTGTAATATATGTATACACACATTGCAAGTATAGTTATCATTCACCTGGTATTATTATATGTCTGCTCTGTACAGACTCCTGTGTAATATATGTATGCACACATTGCAAGGATAGTTATCATTCACCTGGTATTATTATATGTCTGCTCTGTACAGGTGGCTGTGTAATATATGTATGCACACATTGCAAGGATAGTTATCATTCACCTGGTATTACTATATGTCTGCTCTGTACAGACTCCTGTGTAATATATGTATGCACACATTGCAAGTATAGTTATCATTCACCAGGTATTACTATATGTCTGCTCTGTACAGACTCCTGTGTAATATATGTATGCACACATTGCAAGTATAGTTATCATTCACCAGGTATTACTATATGTCTGCTCTGTACAGACTCCTGTGTAATATATGTATGCACACATTGCAAGGATAGTTATCATTCACCTGGTATTATTATATGCCTGCTCTGTACAGACTCCTGTGTAATATATGTATGCACACAT
This sequence comes from Pelodytes ibericus, assembly GCA_036172795.1. NCBI lineage: Eukaryota > Metazoa > Chordata > Amphibia > Anura > Pelodytidae > Pelodytes > Pelodytes ibericus. The sequence goes on along the minus strand of CM069868.1, from coordinate 45,618,992 downwards.
TGCACGTATAGTTATCATTCACCTGGTATTATTATGTGTGTGCTCTGTACAGACTCCTGTGTAATATATGTATGCACACATTGCAAGTATAGTTATCATTCACCTGGTATTATTATATGTCTGCTCTGTACAGACTCCTGTGTAATATATGTATGCACACATTGCTAGTATAATTATCATTCACCTGGTATTATTATATGCCTGCTCTGTACAGACTCCTGTGTAATATATGTATGCACACATTGCAAGTATAGTTATCATTCACCTGGTATTATTATATGTCTGCTCTGTACAGGTGGCTGTGTAATATATGTATGCACACATTGCAAGTATAGTTATCATTCACCTGGTATTATTATATGTCTGCTCTGTACAGGTGGCTGTGTAATATAAGTATGCACACACTGCAGGTATAGTTATCATTCACCTGGTATTATTATATGTCTGCTCTGTACAGACTCCTGTGTAATATATGTATGCACACATTGCAAGGATAGTTATCATTCACCTGGTATTATTATATGTCTGCTCTGTACAGGTGGCTGTGTAATATATGTATGCACACATTGCAAGGATAGTTATCATTCACCTGGTATTATTATATGTCTGCTCTGTACAGGTGGCTGTGTAATATATGTATGCACACATTGCAAGGATAGTCATCATTCACCTGGTATTATTATATGTCTGCTCTGTACAGGCTCCTGTGTAATATATGTATGCACACATTGCAAGGATAGTTATCATTCACCTGGTATTATTATATGTCTGCTCTGTACAGACTCCTGTGTAATATATGTATGCACACACTACAAGTATAGTTATCATTCACCTGGTATTATTATATGTGTGCTCTGTACAGACTCCTGTGTAATACATGTATGCTCACACTGCAAGTATAATTATCATTCACCTGGTATTATTATATGTGTGCTCTGTACAGGCTGCTGTGTAATATATGTATGCACACATTGCAAGTATAGTCATCATTCACCTGGTATTATTATATGTGTGCTCTGTACAGGCTGCTGTGTAATATATGTATGCACACATTGCAAGTATAGTCATCATTCACCTGGTATTATTATATGTCTGCTCTGTACAGACTCCTGTGTAATATATGCATGCACACATTGCAAGGATAGTTATCATTCACCTGGTATTATTATATGTGTGCTCTGTACAGACTCCTGTGTAATATATGTATGCACACATTGCAAGTATAGTTATCATTCACCTGGTATTATTATGTGTGTGCTCTGTACAGACTCCTGTGTAATATATGTATGCACACATTGCAAGGATAGTTATCATTCACCTGGTATTATTATATGTGTGCTCTGTACAGCCTGCTGTGTAATATATGTATACACACATTGCAAGTATAGTTATCATCACCTGGTATTATTATATGTGTGCTCTGTACAGGCTCCTGTGTAATATATGTATGCACACATTGCAAGTATAGTTATCATTTACCTGGTATTATTATATGCCTTCTCTGTACAGACTCCTGTGTAATATATGTATGCTCACACTGCAAGTATAGTTATCATTCACCTGGTATTATTATATGTCTGCTCTGTACAGACTCCTGTGTAATATATCTATGCACACATTGCAAGTATGGTTATCATTCACCTGTTATTATTATATGTGTGCTCTGCACAGGCTGCTGTGGAATATATGTATGCACACACTGGAAGTATAGTTATCATTCACCTGTTATTATTATATGTGTGCTCTGCACAGGCCTCTGTGTAATATATGTATCCACACACTGCAAGTATAGTTATCATTCACCTGGTATTATTATATGTCTGCTCTGTACAGACTCCGGTGTAATAAATGTTTACACACATTGCAAGTATAGTTATCATTCACTTGGTATTATTGTATGTCTGCCTGTACAGACTCCTGTGTAATATGTTTATGCACACATTGCAAGTATAGTTATTATTCACCTGGTGTTATTATATGTCTGCTCTGTACAGGCTCCTGTGTAATATATGTATGCACACATTGCAAGTATAGTTATTCACCTGGTATTATATGTCTGCTCTGTACAGGCTGCTGTGTAATATATGTATGCACACATTGCAGGTATAGTTATCATTCACCTGGTATTATTATATGTGTGCCCTGCACAGGCTTCTGTGTAATATATGTATGCACACACTGCAAGTATAGTTATCATTCACCTGTTATTATTATATGTGTGCTCTGCACAGGCTGCTGTGTAATATATGTATGCACACACTGCAAGTATAGTTATCATTCACCTATTGTTATTATTATATGTGTGCCCTGCACAGGCTGCTGTGTAATATATGTTTACACACATTGCAAGTATAGTTATCATTCACTTGGTATTATTGTACATCTGCCTGTACAGACTCATGTGTAATATGTGTATGCACACATTGCAAGGATAGTTATCATTCACCTGGTATTATTATATGTCTGCTCTGTACAGGCTCCTGTGTAATATATGTATGCAAACATTGCAAGAATAGTTATCATTCACCTGGTATTATTATATGTGTGCTCTGTACAGGCTGCTGTGTAATAAATGTATGCACACACTGCAAGTATAGTTATCATTCACCTGGTATTATTATATGTCTGCTCTGTACAGACTCCTGTGTAAAATATCTATGCACACATTGCAAGTATGGTTATAATTCACCTGGTATTATTATATGTCTGCTCTGTACAGACTAATGTGTAATATATGTTTACAAACATTGCAAGTATAGTTATCATTCACCTGGTATTATTATATGTGTGCTCTGTACAGACTCCTGTGTAATATATGTATACACACATTGCAAGTATAGTTATCATTCACCTGGTATTATTATATGTGTGCCCTGCACAAGCTGCTGTGTAATATATGTATGCACACACTGCAAGTATAGTTATCATTCACCTGTTATTATTATATGTGTGCTCTGCACAGGCTGCTGTGTAATATATGTATGCACACACTGCAAGTATAGTTATCATTCACCTATTGTTATTATTATATGTGTGCCCTGTACAGACTCCTGTGTAATATATGTATACACACATTGCAAGTATAGTTATCATTCACCTGGTATTATTATATGTCTGCTCTGTACAGACTCCTGTTTAATAAATGTATGCACACACTGCAAGTATAGTTATCATTCACCTGGTATTATTATATGTCTGCTCTGTACAGACTCCTGTGTAATATATCTATGCACACATTGCAAGTATGGTTATCATTCACCTGTTATTATTATATGTCTGCTCTGTACAGACTCATGTGTAATATATGTTTACAAACATTGCAAGTTTAGTTATCATTCACCTGGTATTATTATATGTGTGCTCTCTACAGACTCCTGTGTAATATATGTATACACACATTGCAAGTATAGTTATCATTCACCTGGTATTATTATATGTCTGCTCTGTACAGACTCCTGTGTAATATATGTATGCACACATTGCAAGGATAGTTATCATTCACCTGGTATTATTATATGTCTGCTCTGTACAGGTGGCTGTGTAATATATGTATGCACACATTGCAAGGATAGTTATCATTCACCTGGTATTACTATATGTCTGCTCTGTACAGACTCCTGTGTAATATATGTATGCACACATTGCAAGTATAGTTATCATTCACCAGGTATTACTATATGTCTGCTCTGTACAGACTCCTGTGTAATATATGTATGCACACATTGCAAGTATAGTTATCATTCACCAGGTATTACTATATGTCTGCTCTGTACAGACTCCTGTGTAATATATGTATGCACACATTGCAAGGATAGTTATCATTCACCTGGTATTATTATATGCCTGCTCTGTACAGACTCCTGTGTAATATATGTATGCACACATTGCACGTATAGTTATCATTCACCTGGTATTATTATGTGTGTGCTCTGTACAGACTCCTGTGTAATATATGTATGCACACATTGCAAGTATAATTATCATTCACCTGGTATTATTATATGTCTGCTCTGTACAGACTCCTGTGTAATATATGTATGCACACATTGCTAGTATAATTATCATTCACCTGGTATTATTATATGCCTGCTCTGTACAGACTCCTGTGTAATATATGTATGCACACATTGCAAGTATAGTTATCATTCACCTGGTATTATTATATGTCTGCTCTGTACAGGTGGCTGTGTAATATATGTATGCACACATTGCAAGTATAGTTATCATTCACCTGGTATTATTATATGTCTGCTCTGTACAGGTGGCTGTGTAATATAAGTATGCACACACTGCAGGTATAGTTATCATTCACCTGGTATTATTATATGTCTGCTCTGTACAGACTCCTGTGTAATATATGTATGCACACATTGCAAGGATAGTTATCATTCACCTGGTATTATTATATGTCTGCTCTGTACAGGTGGCTGTGTAATATATGTATGCACACATTGCAAGGATAGTTATCATTCACCTGGTATTATTATATGTCTGCTCTGTACAGGTGGCTGTGTAATATATGTATGCACACATTGCAAGGATAGTCATCATTCACCTGGTATTATTATATGTCTGCTCTGTACAGGCTCCTGTGTAATATATGTATGCACACATTGCAAGGATAGTTATCATTCACCTGGTATTATTATATGTCTGCTCTGTACAGACTCCTGTGTAATATATGTATGCACACACTGCAAGTATAGTTATCATTCACCTGGTATTATTATATGTGTGCTCTGTACAGACTCCTGTGTAATACATGTATGCTCACACTGCAAGTATAATTATCATTCACCTGGTATTATTATATGTGTGCTCTGTACAGGCTGCTGTGTAATATATGTATGCACACATTGCAAGTATAGTCATCATTCACCTGGTATTATTATATGTGTGCTCTGTACAGGCTGCTGTGTAATATATGTATGCACACATTGCAAGTATAGTCATCATTCACCTGGTATTATTATATGTCTGCTCTGTACAGACTCCTGTGTAATATATGCATGCACACATTGCAAGGATAGTTATCATTCACCTGGTATTATTATATGTGTGCTCTGTACAGACTCCTGTGTAATATATGTATGCACACATTGCAAGTATAGTTATCATTCACCTGGTATTATTATGTGTGTGCTCTGTACAGACTCCTGTGTAATATATGTATGCACACATTGCAAGGATAGTTATCATTCACCTGGTATTATTATATGTGTGCTCTGTACAGACTCCTGTGTAATATATGTATGCACACATTGCAAGGATAGTTATCATTCACCTGGTATTATTATATGTCTGCTCTGTACAGACTCCTGTGTAATAAATGTATGCACACACTGCAAGTATAGTTATCATTCACCTGGTATTATTATATGTCTGCTCTGTACAGACTGCTGTGTAATATATGTATGCACACATTGCAAGTATAGTCATCATTCACCTGGTATTATTATATGTCTGCTCTGTACAGACTCCTGTGTAATATATGCATGCACACATTGCAAGTATAGTTATCATTCACCAGGTATTACTATATGTCTGCTCTGTACAGACTCCTGTGTAATATATGTATGCACACATTGCAAGGATAGTTATCATTCACCTGGTATTATTATATGCCTGCTCTGTACAGACTCCTGTGTAATATATGTATGCACACATTGCACGTATAGTTATCATTCACCTGGTATTATTATGTGTGTGCTCTGTACAGACTCCTGTGTAATATATGTATGCACACATTGCAAGTATAGTTATCATTCACCTGGTATTATTATATGTCTGCTCTGTACAGACTCCTGTGTAATATATGTATGCACACATTGCTAGTATAATTATCATTCACCTGGTATTATTATATGCCTGCTCTGTACAGACTCCTGTGTAATATATGTATGCACACATTGCAAGTATAGTTATCATTCACCTGGTATTATTATATGTCTGCTCTGTACAGGTGGCTGTGTAATATATGTATGCACACATTGCAAGTATAGTTATCATTCACCTGGTATTATTATATGTCTGCTCTGTACAGGTGGCTGTGTAATATAAGTATGCACACACTGCAGGTATAGTTATCATTCACCTGGTATTATTATATGTCTGCTCTGTACAGACTCCTGTGTAATATATGTATGCACACATTGCAAGGATAGTCATCATTCACCTGGTATTATTATATGTCTGCTCTGTACAGGCTCCTGTGTAATATATGTATGCACACATTGCAAGGATAGTTATCATTCACCTGGTATTATTATATGTCTGCTCTGTACAGACTCCTGTGTAATATATGTATGCACACACTGCAAGTATAGTTATCATTCACCTGGTATTATTATATGTGTGCTCTGTACAGACTCCTGTGTAATACATGTATGCTCACACTGCAAGTATAATTATCATTCACCTGGTATTATTATATGTGTGCTCTGTACAGGCTGCTGTGTAATATATGTATGCACACATTGCAAGTATAGTCATCATTCACCTGGTATTATTATATGTGTGCTCTGTACAGGCTGCTGTGTAATATATGTATGCACACATTGCAAGTATAGTCATCATTCACCTGGTATTATTATATGTCTGCTCTGTACAGACTCCTGTGTAATATATGCATGCACACATTGCAAGGATAGTTATCATTCACCTGGTATTATTATATGTGTGCTCTGTACAGACTCCTGTGTAATATATGTATGCACACATTGCAAGTATAGTTATCATTCACCTGGTATTATTATGTGTGTGCTCTGTACAGACTCCTGTGTAATATATGTATGCACACATTGCAAGGATAGTTATCATTCACCTGGTATTATTATATGTGTGCTCTGTACAGACTCCTGTGTAATATATGTATGCACACATTGCAAGGATAGTTATCATTCACCTGGTATTATTATATGTCTGCTCTGTACAGACTCCTGTGTAATAAATGTATGCACACACTGCAAGTATAGTTATCATTCACCTGGTATTATTATATGTCTGCTCTGTACAGACTGCTGTGTAATATATGTATGCACACATTGCAAGTATAGTCATCATTCACCTGGTATTATTATATGTCTGCTCTGTACAGACTCCTGTGTAATATATGCATGCACACATTGCAAGTATAGTTATCATTCACCAGGTATTACTATATGTCTGCTCTGTACAGACTCCTGTGTAATATATGTATGCACACATTGCAAGGATAGTTATCATTCACCTGGTATTATTATATGCCTGCTCTGTACAGACTCCTGTGTAATATATGTATGCACACATTGCACGTATAGTTATCATTCACCTGGTATTATTATGTGTTTGCTCTGTACAGACTCCTGTGTAATATATGTATGCACACATTGCAAGTATAGTTATCATTCACCTGGTATTATTATATGTCTGCTCTGTACAGACTCCTGTGTAATATATGTATGCACACATTGCTAGTATAATTATCATTCACCTGGTATTATTATATGCCTGCTCTGTACAGACTCCTGTGTAATATATGTATGCACACATTGCAAGTATAGTTATCATTCACCTGGTATTATTATATGTCTGCTCTGTACAGGTGGCTGTGTAATATATGTATGCACACATTGCAAGTATAGTTATCATTCACCTGGTATTATTATATGTCTGCTCTGTACAGGTGGCTGTGTAATATAAGTATGCACACACTGCAGGTATAGTTATCATTCACCTGGTATTATTATATGTCTGCTCTGTACAGACTCCTGTGTAATATATGTATGCACACATTGCAAGGATAGTTATCATTCACCTGGTATTATTATATGTCTGCTCTGTACAGGTGGCTGTGTATTATATGTATGCACACATTGCAAGGATAGTTATCATTCACCTGGTATTATTATATGTCTGCTCTGTACAGGTGGCTGTGTAATATATGTATGCACACATTGCAAGGATAGTCATCATTCACCTGGTATTATTATATGTCTGCTCTGTACAGGCTCCTGTGTAATATATGTATGCACACATTGCAAGGATAGTTATCATTCACCTGGTATTATTATATGTCTGCTCTGTACAGACTCCTGTGTAATATATGTATGCACACACTGCAAGTATAGTTATCATTCACCTGGTATTATTATATGTGTGCTCTGTACAGACTCCTGTGTAATATATGTATGCTCACACTGCAAGTATAATTATCATTCACCTAGTATTATTATATGTGTGCTCTGTACAGGCTGCTGTGTAATATATGTATGCACACATTGCAAGTATAGTCATCATTCACCTGGTATTATTATATGTGTGCTCTGTACAGGCTGCTGTGTAATATATGTATGCACACATTGCAAGTATAGTCATCATTCACCTGGTATTATTATATGTCTGCTCTGTACAGACTCCTGTGTAATATATGCATGCACACATTGCAAGGATAGTTATCATTCACCTGGTATTATTATATGTGTGCTCTGTACAGACTCCTGTGTAATATATGTATGCACACATTGCAAGTATAGTTATCATTCACCTGGTATTATTATGTGTGTGCTCTGTACAGACTCCTGTGTAATAAATGTATGCACACACTGCAAGTATAGTTATCATTCACCTGGTATTATTATATGTCTGCTCTGTACAGACTCCTGTGTAATATATGTATGCACACATTGCAAGGATAGTTATCATTCACCTGGTATTATTATATGTGTGCTCTGTACAGACTCCTGTGTAATATATGTATGTACACATTGCAAGGATAGTTATCATTCACCTGGTATTATTATATGTCTGCTCTGTACAGACTCCTGTGTAATAAATGTATGCACACACTGCAAGTATAGTTATCATTCACCTGGTATTATTATATGTCTGCTCTGTACAGACTCCTGTGTAATATATGTATGCACACATTGCAAGGATAGTTATCATTCACCTGGTATTATTATATGTGTGCTCTGTACAGACTCCTGTGTAATATATGTATGCACACATTGCAAGGATAGTTATCATTCACCTGGTATTATTATATGTCTGCTCTGTACAGACTCCTGTGTAATATATGTATGCACACATTGCAAGGATAGTTATCATTCACCTGGTATTATTATATGTCTGCTCTGTACAGACTCCTGTGTAATATATGTATGCACACATTGCAAGTATAGTCATCATTCACCTGGTATTATTATATGTCTGCTCTGTACAGGCTGCTGTGTAATATATGTATGCACACATTGCAAGGATAGTTATCATTCACCTGGTATTATTATATGTCTGCTCTGTACAGACTCCTGTGTAATATATGTATGCACACATTGCAAGGATAGTTATCATTCACCTGGTATTATTATATGTCTGCTCTGTACAGACTCCTGTGTAATATATGTATGCACACATTGCAAGTATAGTCATCATTCACCTGGTATTATTATATGTCTGCTCTGTACAGGCTGCTGTGTAATATATGTATGCACACATTGCAAGGATAGTTATCATTCACCTGGTATTATTATATGTGTGCTCTGTACAGACTCCTGTGTAATATATGTATGCACACATTGCAAGTATAGTCATCATTCACCTGGTATTATTATATGTCTGCTCTGTACAGGCTGCTGTGTAATATATGTATGCACACATTGCAAGGATAGTTATCATTCACCTGGTATTATTATATGTCTGCTCTGTACAGACTCCTGTGTAATATATGTATGCACACATTGCAGGTATAGTCATCATTCACCTGGTAGTGGATGTATGGAATAGCCTTCCAGCAGAAGTGGTAGAGGTAAACACAGTCAAGGATTTTAAGCATGCGTGGGATAGACACAAGGCTATCCTAGATATAAGACCGGGAACGGGGGACTATTAAAAGTACTCCAAACAAAATTGGGCAGACTAGATGGACCGAATGGTTCTTATCTGCCGACACATTCTATGTCTCTATGGTATTATTATGTGTGTGCTCTGTACAGGCTCCTTTTAACAATGATAGCAATGAAGTAATTTGGTCAGAGTGGCAGGTCAAAAAAAAAATCTCTCATCGCACAGACAGTTTAATCATGAACAGCAGAGGGCAGTAATAACCTGTGTGAGGAAGGGAGAGAGTTACCATATTTCCGCGCATATAATGGAATGCAATGCGCACTTCAGATTTTGACACCTTGGAACCAAAAATAGTTTTCACCGGTGAATGTAATGACCATTTGTACAAGAAGTATTTTTTTATAACAATTAGTTTGTGCTTCCAACTTACCATAGTTTTATTATGAATGACACTGCTACACAACAAGATGTTGGAATTTCTATAAGTAAGAGAGGGTTTGTCTTTATTACGTTGTACTTTCCTTTTTGTCAATAGCAACATTTAGTTTTTTTGGTTTAAGTTGCAACATAAAACGTACGCGAATCTTATGCGCCATCGACTCTAACACTTCGGTATTACTACTTCTATTATGCCCTTATCTTTCCCCTTTCAGACTACATTGTAAAATGCATTGCACCATAGACATGTTACAATAGATGCCACTTGGATTTATATATTGGATGTCTTTAACCCCATAAAGCCCAACAGCGCTACCCATCCTACCCCAGGCTCATTGGCGCCTACGACAAACTGTAGCTTTGGTGCCTGAAGTTTAATTTATTGGGCTGAGAGTAATTGGGCCCTTGTTGCCCCGTTAAGTGTAAGTAACGGGTAAGCTGGGAAGCGCACACATGTTTTAAATGCTAAAAGGCCAATGAATCTATCAGCCGTCAGCATCATTTATCTGAAGATGACTCAGACTCCCACTGCTGTCCCACTCATTATAAGCAGATGCGGCTCATGAAACCTTTCGGGACCAGCAGCACCCTCTATCTGGCGTCTGGCATCTCGGCTCCGGTATGCAAAATGTTCTAAATTTAAAGGAACCGCATCACGTAACCATTGAGGAATATGTACGATGACTTTTTTTTTTCTTCATTTTAAGAGCACAATTCATAATTTTTTAATAAATAGGATGCACTCCCGCTAACTGTGCCAGAGCACTGCAAAAATGCAGGATTGGTCCATGTTGCGCAATATTTTTGTATTTCTGTGGGAGGGGCTGAAGGTGCCGCTAGGGGCGGGGCATTACCGGAACATTTACAGAGATTTTCTGGCCAATCCATAGCTATTTATGTAATTTTGGTAAGTCATTTTAGAATGAGAAAAAAGTACTTTAATTACACATATAAATATATATTTTTTAAATTGTTTATGGCCGTGGAGCTCTGTGATACATTTATACAAACTAAAAATTCTGAAAAAGAGGGACAATAGAGGAGGAAAAAGGGACAAGGCGCTTGGCAGGGACACTTGGGAGGTATGCTTTTCTCACATGGAGGTAGCTCAAGTAGATGTATAGATCAAGAGAGATCAAGCACTTTGTTGGTCCTGCCCCCTTGTGGCATCTGCATTCAGTGCAGTATGCCAAGAAATGATTCTGCTTGATGGTTGCTTACTTGCATGTTGTATTCGTACCTGGATCTGGGAAGCAGGACACTGTAATGATTTAATCATTCAGTGGATTTCCACCTAGTTTGTCGGCTGTTTTTCTTCTTATCTTACCTCATATTGTGTGTGGCTTGTTGCATTAGGAAAACCTAAACACCTCATTTTGTGGGGTGCACATATGGAAGATGCATGCTGGGAAGCTCATGATTGCCTTGCAGGGTGCATGTATTTTAAGAATCCCCTATTTTAGGATATATATTTAGGATTGCTGGATCTGTGCCCCTCTGGGATTTTTAGTTGATCTTTTGTGAATTTAATGTTTTCTGCTGTTTGCAGGAATAGGTTTAAAGTTGTGGCTTATGTGGGTGACCTGGCCCCATACAGCTCTGGCATGATCTCTAGTGCTTTCCTGTGTGTCCTGGTGTTTAACCCCATTCAACCGACATGGACGAGGCCTCACCTTGCACCCCGCGGTCCCTTATTCATCCATCAAAAGTATTATGACAGGCTACTGGAACGGTGCCAACAAACCTTTTGGTTTCACTCTGAAATAATCCATATATTCCCCGGCCGCTCATTAACCATCTGTAAGTTACCCATCATGCCTAGCAAGTGGGCCCCCCGGGGGCATTTGTGCAGAGAACAATTGATGCTCTGAAGATGTACCACCCTCTCTGCAGGAGCCCCCTCTTTCCCTGATGGTTTTGGCATGCAGTAAAGCTGGTGCTCCTAGTTACAGACATGTAATTATTAGGATCATCAGTCATTTTAAGGCACTTTTTCTGCTGTGTTTAGAAATGATACAGGGGGTGGGGGAATCATCACCGCCTTCCCTTTTACAAAGTTTACCACCTTCTCCTCCCTAAACCAATCTGGTTACACTGGCATGGCCTACACAGTTTATGGGTTCGAGGGGTGTGTGTAACACATTAAAATGAGGACACCAAATTGTCAGCTTTTCTGTAAACGATGGGAATTGTTCCAAACAAGGGAGATGTCTCCGGAAAATCCATCATTACACTGGAGCTGGGCATAACACTGCATGTATTTGGGAACTACCTATACCATGATGCTCAGTCATAATTAAGCCTGGATGGGCCTCATGGGATATGTAGTTCCCAAACCTTCACAGTGCCATAGTTAGCCATTACTATTCTATCGAGCTTTAGCTCTTGTGGGTGGCAGTCACAGGTAGGGTTGCCACCTTGTCCTCAGATTAAATACCAGCCATGCCATTGCTGCCACAGACTTATCATTGGCCCTAAGCCAACTTTTTTTTACCGGTCTGCGGGTATAATACCAGCTGGGAGCAAGACGTCAGCGATGGGTGATCAGTTTACTGATACATGGACCGGCCTATCAGTAGAGGTGTTAGGATGAGGGGTTAGGCAGGTGCTGCTCTAGTGGCTGTATATTCTCCCAGAAATGCCTCGCTGTAATGGAAAGTCGTTTGCATAAAACGTATAGTAGTCGATCACAGCAGGGAGCAGACCTCGCCCTGCTTCTGTTCTTAGTCTGATCCCATTTTGGACAATAAGTACCGGTGAGCTGGATTCTTGTTTTCAGTAATTAGAACCAGGCGCCTGTGCTCTTGGCTGGGAAAAGGACACCAATTAAATAGCCTATAAAGTATTTGTATTCTAGTTTTCGCTCAGGTGAATGCCTTGCACCCCTTCCCTTACAGTGACCTATACAGCAAGCAGATCAAAGGGAAAGACCTGAGGCTGGATCTATGATGGAGAAGGTGATGGAGATAGCAGCAGGAAATGTATTTGTATCCATTGTGAGACACAACCAGTCTGCTTTGTTTCCAGAAGTTGCATCTTTTATGAAATGAGTCAAATCTCTGCATTTCCCTATCCAGTCAGTGAATGCATGTGTCAAAGAGTGGAAACCTTCTCTCAGTATAAATGCTGTGTGTCTGTAGAGCTGCTAGACAAGGACACAGTCTCCACCCAGTGCATTCTTCTATCCCCCTTGTCTAATTCACCCAAATAAAGGATGCACAGAGCCCAGCACTCAAGTCTAATTCAGCATCTCCCACTTGCTCCACTAGAGCGTAGAGTTAATCAGCTCTGTTCACCTGTATGTCGGCCTCCACGGTGTGAATGACAGCACTTACTATAAGGCGTGGTGGTGGGTATTGTGCCAGGAAGCCTTTTTCCTACGAGGCTATGACACACATGGCTTACTCCCTCCTGCCTCGGCTTGGCAGAGAAAAACATTTTCTACCTTACTTAAAAGTAAACTTTTAAAATTTTGTTTAGTAAACATGTGTGTAAACTGACTGGAGTTGGCGCAATGAAAGTATTCCTCTGCTAGTTTGTGAACAACAAAATCTGCATGGGGCTGCCTGAGCATCATGGGACTCGCAGAGTTGCCTCCATGGATATATCATTGCCCAGATTGTTGGCTGCTTGTCCCTTTAAGAATTAAGTAGAGCGAGAAAGCACGCCTGCATCTCCATGTGCAGTTTCACTTAATCGACAGACCCGAAGATCCTCCTGTATAATGGAAACAAATAATGAGCCTGAAAATGAGATAGATTGGCCATTTATCCAGCTTCCTCCATTCCTGTACTGTCCCTAAGTCCTCATGCTCTGTCCTATCAATACAGCACGCATTCTAATCTATTGCTGTCTCCCAGACTGCTAGCTCTTTGGTTTCCCATAAACCAGCCCTGTGTGCCACCCCCTGATTGCTTATTGCATTTGGACTAAAACTCTAATCACTCATAATGATTTTTCACGAGCCCCCACCTCCAACGCCCATTAGAAATACATCTGCACGATTCCCCAGCCCCTTTATATTAGTCACAATTAACAGAGAGTGCACCTATAATGTGTCCTCGGAGGAAGTTTCTGATTTGTTCCTTGCCTGGGGGGGTGGGGGGTGGCTGGAGACATTAGGTTACAGAGACGGGGCTTTAATCCCAGAGTAGATCACTGCTACACCACCAGACATACTGACAGACATGGCTAACAGTGGGGCATCCTATCTACTTGGAGAATGCAGGATTTCTAACTAATGTATAGTTCCTATGGGTTAATGGATAATTATAATGCTGATCCACAGTCAAACGGTCACAGGGGCATTTTGTGTGGCTGCTTTTGGCTTCTATATTTGCATGACCCTTAGTGTGAAATCTTTTTGTGTTTTTCTGTTGACCATCTGTAGCCAAATGTTTCTGTCCTTGCAGTATGCTGTCTTCTATGTATCCTCGTGGATGCATGCTATCTGAGCTGCATACATTGTATTAATTGTGCTTTACCGTTTGAAAAAGGGTTTGGCAGTCATGTACTGCCACAAAATGACCTTTCACTGACCGTGTATAATACCCAGAGAGGGACAGTAGAGGTTGTGGTCTTGGTTGGATGTGTGAGTGCCAGCCATTCAGCAGGCTTTCACTCCTAGGAGCGTATACATAAATCTGGGTCAAAGTTCTAAAAGTGGACATTCTATTGGATTTTTATGGTGACTTTTCCAAATAACCCCCAACATAGTGTCAGGCACTGACCCGCTGCGGTGTATATCCAGGACAGTAGCTGATCAGTTTGTGCACGCGCCAAAAGAATTTGCATATGTGCTACACCAGAAAGCTAAAGGTGGTTCACATGTAGAGTTGCCAAAAAATACCTCCCATGCTAATGCTTCCATAGATTTATAACATTGGCCTGCCTGAAAAATAACCCCATTCCACATGGGTACTGCCTGGGTTTATTCGGGAGGCTGGGGATTTGTAACTCACAATACATTACCTGTCCCTGCAGCACCGGAGAGGGTAACGGCAGCGTTAAAAATGGGGATGTGGTGGAAGCATGGTATGAATCGCAGCGTGCACATCCCAGCAGATGTCTTGAAATCTGCTTACACAGCAACTGCAAATCCGCAAGAAAGCCTTACTTACAGCAAGCATTTACAGCATCAAATGAAGCTTTATTATTATTTTATTTTTTTTCTCTCATTGAGGAAATTGAAAGGCAGGAAAAAAATAAATAAAATACATATACATCGATCCTGGCTTAGTTGGGCCTCTCTCTCCTCAGTCCTTAAGTACAGAATATGGAGCATAATCAAGGTTCTGCGGTGAGAAAGGAGAGCTGATCTGACCTGCTGGGTCCTTAGATGGAGCCGACTGTTAATTATATCTCACAGATCCCTACTCTCCGTGGTTTTGGAGGCATAGAAGGCTTGAGTATATGCCACGAGGTTTTGAAAACACTTAGCTGATTTAACCATCGATGTATTGACGCAGACAGACGGTAATTCTGACCAGCCACTCATGCTGTAAAAGAAACTTCTGCTTTTCCTACTTTGAGATTTGTTTGGGGCACATTCCTTTGGAATGATGGGAAATTCAGATCTCGCAGGGGGGGGGGGGGGGGGGGGGTTGGAGGCAGAAATGTCAAATGCAGCCCTCCATCTGTTGAAAGTTTAGACGGTCTGACCAATATAGCCCGATCTGGCCCGACATGGATTTGGATCAGGCAAGGTATCCGAATTTCCCAAATGTCTGAAATCCGGCTGCTCAGTATCCTTGAATTCGGATCTGAAACGGCATGAGAAGCATTGGAAGTAAGCAGAAGTCTTCCCCATACAAGTCTTTGGGGAGGACCAAGGCTAGCACTTTGTTTCAGTTCATTTCATTGTCTGGAGAGATCGGCTTGGAATCAGCTATGGTGTCTGAATTGCGGACATATTTAACACCTTCTGTGCCAGCCCTATACTATGGCTGTCGCCATCCCTTACATTTTACTTGTTAATGGAAAAGTCAAACTCAAAGGAGAGGAAACGCATGTCATAGCCTTCCAGCGGAAGAGGTAGCGGTTGATAAAGTGAAGGGATCTTACATCTAGGATAACCTTATGCCTA
This sequence comes from Pelodytes ibericus, assembly GCA_036172795.1. Lineage (NCBI taxonomy): Eukaryota > Metazoa > Chordata > Amphibia > Anura > Pelodytidae > Pelodytes > Pelodytes ibericus. The sequence goes on along the minus strand of CM069868.1, from coordinate 45,602,647 downwards.
TCCCATGCATGCTTAGACTCCTTCACTGTGTTCGAGATTATGGGAGTCGGGTTTGTGCAACATGCTTAGTGTAGTGTAGTCTCTTCAATGTAACCAAATAGTTGCATTCAGCCAATGACAGATTATAGTTATGCTGAGGAGCCACAGGAAGAGGATCATGGGAGTTTTAGAACAGCTATTTACCTTTGTTTGGTATAGATGAATGGTAATTTGATCTGATGTGGTAGTGGGTACATGGACCAGACTCAAAGCACAGGTGGTGGTAAAAAAAAAAAAATATCCATGAACCAAGCTGTTTTCCATAAGGAAGAATTCTAGCACACAGTTAAATGTCACGCTAGTAATGGGAAAATGCAAAAGGGATGGGGTGTACAATATAACCACTAATAATAAGACTGTGCTTGTAGCACTTGAAAACTATTGATGTATTGGACAACTCTGCATGTTAAGATTATATATCACTCTCTCCTGTCTGTGCCATGCAATTACTAATCAGGGTAATAATACAAGGAATGCATATTAAGGCTCTGTGCTGGAAGGGAATTGATTTCTCCAAATGCGTCCATAGCCCTTCAAATAGCCAGCAGAGGAAGCAGACCGCGCAGACGCATCCTTTAAATAGGCCCGAGGAGGCCTGCGCTGCAGATAAAGAGACCAGAGAGGCGCTAAACGCTGTCTCTTTCTGATGTACGAGAGGATTGAAATCCTATTCTGGAGAAGAAAGGCTCCATTTCCGTTGCCTCTTCCTAGCCCCCCATGGAGATTCTCTTTGCAGGTCAAGACGGAGGGGAGGGGGGGGGGGGCAGCTCTTGTAATAAATCATGGCCATCACAGGGGGGGGAAGGGGGCTGCTATAAATCATATACTTTTTACCAAAGGTTTTTCTAAATTCTAAAAATCATACCTTTCTCTGCATCTCTGAGTATAACTGTAACAGTCTGGAGATAAACTATTCCTATTAATCTCAGAAAACATGATAGAAATATGGCTATTTGAACATCACCCAAAAGGGACACTCTAGGCAGCCAACTGCCTTGTTTTTAAAACATTGGGTAGTGGGGACCATTAATCGTAAGAGTGGGAGAATGATGGGAAATTGTCAGATGATGTCACAATGGGAGTCTAGAAGGGCTTTATAAGCCTTATTTTGTCTACTTAAATCAGTAAGGGTTTTAGTGTTATGCAGGGCAGTAAAACATACTCTCAAAGCTGTGCTTTAAAACCAATATAATGGTAATAACACTAATTACAATACTCCTAACTAACACGTACAACTGGGATCCTACAATAGCCATCTGGATTACATGTAGAGAGGGACAATTTAAGTTGCAAAAAGTCTGTCTAGGATGCAAGAGTTCATTTGGCTGGGGGTCCACCCCTTCAAATAACCCTGTTGTAGGTGGCGTTCGTTGTTACACACTGCCCCAGTTGGGCCTAAAGGGACAGTACAAAAGATAAAAGCAGCCAGCTGTGCAGGTCAGTGAGTACCACTGAGTAATCATTGTTTTCCACCCAAACCATTTTAGTATAACTTGCCACTTACGTAGGTTAAGTCACTGGTATTGTTACAACTTTGCCCACTGTAATGAGTAACAGGAGCAGGAATCGCTAGATGCTATAGATGGATATGTACACACATATATATATATATATATATATATATATATATATATATATATATATATATATTTAAAATGTTTTAAGAATAAACCCCTTGGAGACCGGAGTACAGGCAATGCCCCTCTATCTCAGCGATGAGGCGTGAGTCAGTAAAAAGGATAGTCATTTTTTCCCCCTTACTTGGTGCCTTATCATCAGTGTGAGAAGCCCTAAGTTCATTGTGGTCAGGGATAATGCACTCCACTTACAGAGATGGAACAGTATTAATGTCCACTCAATCCAGCTGAGTATTGATTGGCCAGGGGAAAGAAGGAACAGTGAGGATGGGGAGAGATGATATGATGAACAAGGCCAATTTTTGGACAATAGTATGAATGCGGGGGGCAAGGGGAGCATTTGACAAACTGGTACACTCAATAATTGAAACACTATTGTCTGCAATAGCTACACTGTGTCCTAATTTGGTCTATCTGATGTTGATATCATAGCTTGTGTGAGGTCACTCAGTCGGACCCAACTTCCTGAGCATACTGCAGGGTTAAAAGTGGCATGTTCCTATAGCCTGAACTAATACAGAGTCAAACTGGCTTCACGTCAATCAGTCTGATTCATCAACCCCTCTATCCACCTCCATCATGTTGGTACCACGTATATTAATTTCACAAACCCTGCAGCAGGGCCGGTTGCTTTTTTCCTTCCAAACTTTTAGCGCCTTTCTTAATTAGTTCTGGTTATTGCCGATCAATTAATTTTACATGAGATAAAGTCAGACTTCGATTTATACTGTAAGTTTTAATGAAAGAGGAATAAGAAAATCCTTCTGGGCCTCGGATGTCTGTAGCTGCGAAGTGCCTGGATTACATAGCATTTTATACTTGGAATAAACTGATGCAGCACATTATAGATTACACGGCAGCCACACTGCGTCTCCTCTGGAATGCCCTAACAATGATACCTCGTTAAATAGATCTCTATTTAAAATAACTAGTAAGGCAATAACACACCAGACATAAGTAACGGGGTCCAGTGTGGACTATTACTTTTAGTGACACAGATCTTTCTCCTCTGTTTCAGTAGATGTAATTTGGAACAGTTATTCAAAATCATTATTATAAGGAAATTCTGGGTCACAGTTCTAATAGTAGAACCTTCACCATGGAAACCATTGGAATGTCCCACTGTTGGAAAATTGCCCACTTTTAGAAAATATCCCACTGTTAGAAAATTGCCCCATATTTGTTGTTTGTTCACCGTTCTTATTATTATAATATTTAAAACTTTGTTCAGTTTTGGTTAATGGAATGTAGTTCACAAAAACTACTTTGTGCTGTGATTCCTGATAAACAGAACACATTTAAACCACTTGATAAAGAATTATGACTTTTATATATAATTCATTTGTTATATACTAACCACCTGTGCTATGGGCATTTACTCACACTTGTATTCCTCCATTCACATTGTTTGGTTTCTATCAATATCGAACCTTTAGGAAGGTATTCTGTACAAATCTTCATCACCCAGGGAAGATCATGTTGTTTGGAAGGAATCTTTATTATCATAACACGCAAGGTTAGAACATAATGTTTCAGTTGTACATATTGTAACAGGAACTGCGGTTTAGTTACAAAAAAGCAGTGTTTGCAACCGAAGACAAACATACACAGTTTTTTGTATTGATGGGCACTAGATAGCCAGGTTTGAAAGCCGTTATGAGACAGCTCGTGAGGAATTCAGTATCTTGAATAATATCTAAAGCAGGACTCGACAAATCCCAGGGAGTCATGGCTCCTTAAATCCCTGCGACTGGCTCCCAACAATTCTCTTGAAGTACCATATATGGCTTTTGTACCTGTGCTGGGGTATGACATCACCTTATGGTGCCATATGCAAATGAACTACTGAAGTGGGTATCATGTAATTTGCATATAACAGTGCCACATGATGTCATAAACAGGAAAACCCTCAGAAATGTAAAGGATTTTTTTTCCAGTTTTGCCAGTATCATATAGATTTATTTTTTTGCCTGTTATTGTAAATACAGATATTATTATTTAGCTTATTGAATAGTTCTAACATTTTAATGCAAGTAGTAATTTTGGGAAATGGAAAGTAACATGACGGTGATACATCAGATAACATGCTCCCTACATGAGATGTATCACAGGGTCTGCTCTTTTAATATATACACGTGTGAGATGCATGCGGTATATATATTATATTTAACCTGTTACCAGGCTGATGCTGCACTTTGCTCTTAATATACCCGTGGGCAGTCCCCAAGCAGCACAGAGGTTAACAATCTTTCCACATTAATATTTCCACAGACACGGGTCTGCTCTGAGCACCCTCAGATACCAGCTTAAGTAGTTTTAGGTTTCAAATGGAAACGGATTTGGGCTTAAATGAAAGGAGCCCACAAAGCTCCCTAATGGAGACCATCAGAATTTCCATTTTTCTCCTCCTGTGCTCAAGGGGGGTTAGAGTGGTGATAATACTCGTCTTCGGCCTCTATGTTCTAGATTGTTAGTTCTGTAGATTCCATTTGAAGCTGAGTTTTTTCATTTCTGATGAAATGTGTTGTCTTTTTGGGATAAAAGCTGACGCAATCTCCTTTTGTTTGTATTTGATTGGTTTTTATTAATTCTATCTCTTGTATTTGAGTTTCGGAGCCAAACAAACCAATTTAGACAGCGGCTGTTTATTATTATTATTATAGGAACCGGGCCATGGAACTTCCATAGAATTCTATGTAATAAAAAAAAAAAAAAGTTAGTAGCCAGCAGCTCGGCTATTAGGAGCCGTGGCTTGCCAGCTCTGGGTATGCGTCAAGTTCTGCCATAGTCAAATGGTCCAGCTGTGGGTCCTCTGACAGCTGCACCTACGCCGCTGATCATGCTCTGAAATGAAGAAGCATGTAGACAGATCACTGAAGGGGTCCGTTTAGCCCCTGCCATCAGATTGGATGAGATGTTACTTACACAGGTCTCCTATTGTATAAAAGAGTTACCAATTTGCAGAAGGTACAGGTGATTCTGACTAGCTCAATGAACTATAAAAAGTCAGTGTGATGTATTGTGGAATAGTATTCATACCACCAAGAGCTGTAATGGCCTCAGCGCCAGGAATTGTGTCTCTTTTTTATTTAATACTTCTCTTTGTTCCGCTGTAATTTCAGCTCTGGCCATTTCCAAGGTTCCTGTGACACTACAATGCTGAAAAGGGGAGCTGGGCCCCCCCTACAGCCTCGTAATTATCTTTCTCCCGTCTGCCTGGACGTATAATAACAGTGTACCCCCCAATTCTATGAACCCTGTACTGACCGCTAAGAGAGTATTAACCTGGACCTTTCCTCACTGTGTAGTCTACCAGCAATGGGTAAGATTCAGCTACCATTAAAACCTTAACTGCAGCTGTGAAATGGCCTGTGTGGGGAACACGTGCCAAGGCCATCAGTCAGGTCGTCTCATGAAATCCCCCCCCCCCCCCCGGCATTCTCTGTCCTGGAGGTAATCATGACAGTGACTTCCTCTGCCTGGGGACATTAATGCACTGCAGGGAGATGGAGAGAGGAAGCGTTCAGGAAGCCTCAGTCTCCCAACCTGACAAGATTGTTTTATGGACAGAAGAATTTCACTGGGAAATTGACTTGTACAGAGGACACCTTTCTAACTGTGACCTCACAGGTGGCGGCAGCTAAACGTAGCAGAAGAGAAACATCTAACCTGACAGCCTCTTTTAACACTGGCGAATGTCCTGCCTAGTTTGCCATTCTGTTTGGCTTTTCTGTACATGACGGCTGTGTATTCAGCACAGAAACCCGACGTTACTCTCTGTGTAGGCTCCTACCATCTCTGCTGGAAGGCCATCCTTGTCTCTTTTGGATGCATGGCAGTATTTACTGCTGACACCTTGACTCGTCACGTGATGCAGGACTTTTCTGAGCATCCAGCAAAATGTAGTTCCCAAAAGCTGTGGCGCCAAAGGTTAGGATCTACGCCAGCCCTTGCGGGAAGCATTCTTTGCTCTTCTACATTCCTCACCAATCTCCCTCTCCTCCGTGAGCATGTGGCTGGCTAAGCATCATGGGAAATGCTGTCCACCACAGCTGAATGCTAACCTTCAGTTGTTGTGAACTACCAAAATTAAAACCCCTAATGAAAACCAGTCTTCTCTCCTATACAGCTTGAGTATCCCTTATCTAGAAATCCGTTATCCAAACATTTTTTAAGGATTTTGCCATAAGTTGCAACTTCCACACACAACTGACCGAATGTAAGTGCACAACAGAATATTCTGTGTCCAGCCCCTTAACCCCTTCGCGTCCCAGACGTCGCAAGCACCAAAACGCCATGTTTTGTTCCTGGCCACCGATCACAAGCTGATTGGTAGCCAGGAACATTATGGCAGAGAACCCTTTCTTAATAGACCATTTGGGTCACTGCCAAAAGATCGACATACCTCCGGATGTCATGTGTGATGTCACAGACGCGTGCCCGAACCCGGAAGTTTAGGCACAGCGCCATTAGGTAAAATTTTCCCTGTCGGACTAAGGCCGCTCAAAGTGACCTCATCTGACAGGTGGGATACCGCTGCGAGCCCCTGAGGCAGGATCCGAGCACAGAGGCGGAGAGCCGTGATGAGCTGTTTAACGCTGGACATTCTATGCCATCCTAGTGTCTTTTTGGGACCATTACAATTAGAACGGCAGAGAACGTCCTAGAGTTGGGAAGGAGTTAAACTGTGATATAGCCTTTCCATGCATTGTGTGCAGGCCTGACACGCCAATGGCAGGTTCCCAACGATGCCTCACATCACAGCATGTCCAGTGATTTAATTGCTCTGACACTCCTGTATTTCATGAGTACTGAGAGGCGGTAAAATATCTTATTGGTGAAGATGATCCGTTATCCAAAATATTTCTGGTCTCGGGCATTTTGAATAAGGGATACTCAACCCGTATTTATTGGACCTGGATTTCTATAGCTTGGACACATTGCTGCCTCTGAGTTTATTTTTTGAACCTTCTATAGTCTGCATCCTTTGTGGGTTCACTCACAAAACTGTGGCTGTTCTGTGATTCCTTTTTTTTTTTGTGGTTAAAATATTCAATGACCTTTTAATGAAGGGATAAATGGTGCACGCAAAAGAAGTTGGCCAACTATTTTTATTGGCAGACCCCAAGTCATAGAGATACAAGACATAAATGTCACATGGATGCGAGGTGGAGTATCTTCCCATCAAACAAGATGACCCATTCAGTGAAGGAAGGACTACTTTGCACTGCGTATTTATGGTTTATTGTGAGAGTGCATGTTCTTTGGATGCTTTACAAAAGGAGATATATATATATATATAGATATATTGGTAGCTGGGAGTACACAACGTCAATCAACAGGTATGTGCTACTGACATTAATGGAGAAAAAGTGATGATTCCTTGCCCAGAGAGCTTACAGTCTAACTGAACAATGTTTGTCTACAGTAAGATGTGGAATATAATGAACGTAATGATACGGCTTGCAATTGTAATGGTTTGTGTTTTGGGGGGACTACTTTGGCACGGAGGATTCTTGCCCATTGTATTCTGGTCCTTCATGGTCTTATATCCATCACTAGAGGATCCTTCCACTGTGAAATGAAATCATGAGCTTCCCAACCTAGATGTAATCAGAGCTGCCTGATCACGTATTCTCCTCCCCGCGAATAACTGTAGAAGAAGAAAAACTCCAAAACCTGAAACTCTTCTCTCCTGATACTTTGAATCCCAAACAAATTCTACTCCTTTGATCTAAGACAGAGGAGCTATTTATAAAGAGTCAGACTTTGAAAAAGTGGAGCAATCTGCTGGAGCGATCCATTGGTTACCGTGGTGACTGCTCTGCTTTTTAGAATGGCTCTGTATAAAATGCCTCTCATTATATATTTATTTAAAGAACACTTTCCACAGTCTCCAGCTACTGGTGAATAACACAGAATAAGACATGTCTGTCCCTGGTTATATCTTCTAGACATACTTGTTGCATAGTCTGGTAGAAAGCTGAGCTTTCCTTATTCTTGCAGAGTTAGCAAGTTATATACTTCTACATTGAACTGTGTGTGACTTCTACTGCATGGGGTGAGGCAAAAAACGAGAAGACATTCTCCTCCCTCTGTAGAGTGATTTACCCGTACATATATTTAGTATTCTGATCTCTTGTTATTACAGTCTGATTTATAGTAATATAAACAAACTATATACTTCATAAGGGATAAAGCAGACATGACAGTATCCATTATCCAAGTGCACTTAATCATTAAAGAATAAAGGTCTTTATAAATGGGGTTGGGTTGGGTTGGGTTGGGGGTGCTGCACCAGTAGGCCAAAATGATTCTTATCTGAGGACATGATCTATGTTCCTAATTAAAAAAGCAACCTAGCAACACTGACAAATGCACAAATCAGAATGTAGGTCAGATGTGCAAAATAAAAATATATTAGAAAGAGATGTGTCAACTCTCAGTAATGGCGTGCATATTTCTTTATGAGCACTCCAGCCCAACCTGCATATTCGGGTTATGTTCAGGGGCCTAAATACCTGTAATCAGAACCGTACAAGATGATTTTATAAGTAATACTCGACATGTCCTTTTTGTCCTCCGAATGCAATTATTGGATTCACTACAATGCTTTACTCAAGCTAGTCACTTTACCTGGCTAGACAACAACTGTGTGGGCCCAGTGGGTTTTTTTTGTTTTGTTTTTTTACATTCTGCACTGTATTTTCAAATTATGTCTATTCCTAGTTCCTTCCCTTGTGAGGTGCAAGCCAAGCAGGAACTGGTTTTGGGGTGAAGAGTTTATTTCCCACCACCCAAGCCTAACAAGCCTCTATCTCAATCATCTCTTGGATGGGAGCATACCAGCAGCAAAGGAACCAGTATATCTACAGCATATCCTATAGCAATAAAGTAACACATCCTCGCCGGACACTGTTCATAGCATCATGTTAGAAACATAAACGCTGCATTTCCAAACACTCCTCTTCCTGGCAAGCAGCTAAGCAACGCATTGTATTGTGGGTAATACCCCAGAATGCTGTGCTCCACAAAACAACGGGCATTATCATAAAATGTCTCTGACCATGTCATACCAGTCCTTTGGCCACTTATCACCGTTCAATGACATGCTCTGTAATATGTAATCAGTGTTGGACAAGTCCCGACCCCCTTTCTAAGCCCCCCCTCCAACAAAAAAAATACAAAGCAAACAAAAGTTTCACAAGCCAGAGGATTCACTGTCACAATCCCCAGTCTGTTAATAATTGCATATCAACTTCAAACGTCCATTTGAAAAATTCTGACAGCTGCAGACGCAAAGAATGTAGCAATGGGTGGTCAGGTGGGTCTTACAAGCAGGCGCTGTGAACAAAGGCTGCCATTTTCCTGTTCTTGTGATGGATGGATGGTGTGCAGGAAATCACCAAAGTCTTTAGGGAAGTAGACACGGGGTGATTCCCAATATATTTTACCTGCTTTAAAGGAGGTGGTCAGTGCTTGCATACAGGTGGGGTTGGGGAGAATGTTGATATCAATAAGAGTCTTTGAAGGTTTGATCTTCATGATCAGAGTTCCGCCGGAAGCTTATTGGGTGAAAGATTGGCCTTTGGTCCTAATAAGAGCTTTTGTGTTCCACTTCAGCAAGATGGTGCACAGATGCGCATAAAGTCTTTAGCATTAGCGAAATGTAAGATGTTGTAGCACTGTCTCTATAGAAGCATACATTGTGACCGCAAATATGATTCTTTTGGCACATCTAGTGCCAAATCTATACAAGAATATCAATATGGCCAGCTTTCCAAAATCCCAACATCTTATTCCCAAGGCTTTGCTCTGCTTTTCCCTTTCAGGCCTACTTTTTCGAGGTGTCGCTCTTTGAGAGATTGCAGTCGCTTGTCAACCAAGATCGTCCCTCTAAAGATGGTGTCAGATTGTAGACTTTCAATATAAGCAGAATATTGTTTGATGGTGTTATATAGTATTTAAAGCTTCTTTTTTCCCCCCCCTTTCAAAAAGTCTTTTTGTTCTCTCTTTGGGGAGTCTGTTCACTGTAGGATGTCTAGATATACGGGTGGGGCCTTCACAAGAGCTTGGAGCTTGCTATGGACCTCTTTGATATTGAGTCTCTGCTGAGGCTCTCTCTGCCAGCAGCCCTGCATGATGTTGTACACTTCGGTGGGGCAGGTCCGAGGTCTTTCTAACTCCCGTCCTTGAGTTATGCATTCAATGGCCTGGTAAGACAAAAGTCAGATAATGATCAAGTTTGACCTCCAAGGCATAGACATTTGTGCATGATGGTGTGTAGCCATATGCCTAAGGGTGGGTATTTAACCAGATAGATTAAGATAGGTAGGAATACCAGGAGATCGGAACCTCTAGAGGGCAGGGTTGGAAGTGGGTGGCTTGAGGAAGGAGAAAGAAGGCTAAAAGAAAAAGAGGGGAATTCAAGCAGAGGGTAAAGAGGGAATTGAAATATAACTGAGATTAGGAGTCAACAAGTATTAAAACAAAATTCTTTATAGTTCTATATTTCCCTCCAGGAGTTTGCATAAGACATAACAATAAAGCTGTATCTGCCACCATTTTTTTTTTTTTTTTCGGTTTACAGAAGATGTGCCAACCTGGGGCTAAAACTAGCAATTTGCTGGCCCTTTCCAGCAACAGAATAGTTAACCGCTTAGCCCAGTGGAACTTAAGGATGGCAAGTATCTGTAAATAAAATTAGTTGCCAATTAGTTGTCAGAAATAAATAATGTCATGTTTGCAAATCCCCCCCCCCCTCCACCCCATCTCCCTGCCAAGACGCCCCCCAGGCTCAGGGTAACCTGATGCTTCTTGATGGAGTAAAAAGCCACTTATCGTACTGTCTCTTGAGTTCATTAACGTCTCCAGTTCCTGAGAAAAAGGGTTGGTTACAGGACCCACAGGGCCGTGAGATTAGATTATCTCGTTCACGCATTGGGGGGGGGAAAAAATACTAAAATCAGATCCTCCATTTATTTTATTGAGAGAGCTTTCTTGGCATAAAGACACAGAGAAACTGCTCCAGCTAAAGGAAAGGCTGGAGGACAGGGCTGCATTGTATGGGGCGGCTGCTGAACTGCAACTCCCACAATCCTGAGTGAGGCACACGGCTTCTATGGCCCCATGGGAATTGTAGTTCAGCAAGTGACCGTTTCAGCACGGAGCTGTGTGATTTAGGTGCATTGTATGCCCTCTGTTACTCTACATGACATCAGACTTGTACTTACGTTTTAATTGAATGTGTACATATTTAAAATAGAAATCTTTTCATGAAAAGAGTAAAAATGAGCAGAGCAGTTGCAAGCTCTTTCTGCAAGCGGGGCAAGAATAGAAACTTGTGCCAATTCAGGATTATCTCATAGCTGTTATTTTGCAGAAAATGAGAAGATTTAGGATTTAGGATTAATAGATCCTGGCAGTAAAGGGCTGGAGAGACAATGATACTCCCATGTGAGACAGATATAGTAGCTTTATATTTAGCCAGGGTGCTATGGTATAGCTATCATTAGTATATAATTAGCTGGACATAGACAGTGGTACTGTAAAGCTCCATTTATCATGATATTAATAGTAGTGCAGCATACCTCCCATCAGTGTATATAGTTAGCCAGCTATTAATAGCAGTGCAGCATACCTCCCATCAGTGTATATAGTTAGCCAGATATTAATAGCAGTGCAGCATACCTCCCATCAGTGTATATAGTTAACCATATATTAATAGTAGTGCAGCATACCTCCTATCAGTGTATATAGTTAACCAGATATTAATACTAGTGCAACATACATTCCATCAGTATATAGTTAACCAGATATTAATAGTAGTGCAGCATACCTCCCATCAGTATATAGTTAACCAGATATTAATAGTAGTGCAGCATACCTCCCATCAGTATATAGTTAACCAGATATTAATAGTAGTGCAGCATACCTCCCATCAGTGTATATAGTTAACCAGATATTAATAGTAGTGCAGCATACCTCCCATCAGTGTATATAGTTAGCCAGATATTAATAGTAGTGCAGCATACCTCCCATCAGTGTATATAGTTAGCCAGATATTAATAGCAGTGCAGCATACCTCCCATCAGTGTATATAGTTAACCAGATATTAATAGTAGTGCAGCATACCTCCTATCAGTGTATATAGTTAACCAGATATTAATACTAGTGCAACATACATTCCATCAGTATATAGTTAACCAGATATTAATAGTAGTGCAGCATACCTCCCATCAGTATATAGTTAACCAGATATTAATAGTAGTGCAGCATATCTCCCATCAGTGTATATAGTTAACCAGATATTAATAGTAGTGCAGCATACCTCCCATCAGTAAATAGTTAACCAGATATTAATAGTAGTGCAGCATACCTCCCATCAGTATATAGTTAACCAGATATTAATAGTAGTGCAGCATACCTCCCATCAGTGTATATAGTTAACCAGATATTAATAGTAGTGCAGCATACCTCCCATCAGTATATAGTTAACCAGATATTAATAGTAGTGCAGCATACCTCCCATCAGTATATAGTTAACCAGATATTAATAGTAGTGCAGCATACCTCCTATCAGTGTATATAGTTAACCAGATATTAATAGTAGTGCAGCATACCTCCCATCAGTATATAGTTAACCAGATATTAATAGTAGTGCAGCATACCTCCTATCAGTGTATATAGTTAACCAGATATTAATACTAGTGCAACATACATTCCATCAGTATATAGTTAACCAGATATTAATAGCAGTGCAACATACATTCCATCAGTATATAGTTTACCAGCTATTAATAGTAGTGCAGCATACCTCCCATCAGTATATAGTTAACCAGATATTAATAGTAGTGCAGCATACCTCCCATCAGTATATAGTTAAGCAGATATTAATAGTAGTGCAGCATACCTCCCATCAGTATATAGTTTACCAGATATTAATAGTAGTGCAGCATACCTCCTATAAGTGTATATGGTTAACCAGATATTAATAATAGTGCAGCATACCTCCCATCAGTATATAGTTAACCAGATATTAATAGAAGTGCAGCATACCTCCCATCAGTATATAGTTAACCAGATATTAATAGTAGTGCAGCATGCCTCCCATCAGTGTATATAGTTAACCAGATATTAATAGTAGTGCAGCATACCTCCCATTAGTGTATATAGTTAACCAGATATTAATAGTAGTGCAGCATACCTCCCATCAGTGTATATAGTTAACCAGATATTAATAGTAGTGCAGCATACCTCCCATTAGTGTATATAGTTAACCAGATATTAATAGTAGTGCAGCATACCTCCCATCAGTATATAGTTAACCAGATATTAATAGTAGTGCAGCATACCTCCCATCAGTATATAGTTAACCAGATATTAATAGTAGTGCAGCATACCTCCTATCAGTGTATATAGTTAACCAGATATTAATAGTAGTGCAGCATACCTCCCATCAGTATATAGTTAACCAGATATTAATAGTAGTGCAGCATACCTCCTATCAGTGTATATAGTTAACCATATATTAATAGTAGTGCAGCATACCTCCTATCAGTGTATATAGTTAACCAGATATTAATAGTAGTGAAGAATACTTCACATCAGTATGTAGTTTGCAAGATATAGAAATGAGTCCCAAACCAGCTGAGTAACCCCAAGAAGGTATGCACCTGGGAGTTATGCACGCTTTCTTAGTAAAACATAGGAAATGTTTGGCTGGCTGGGCATCATAGAGCCTGATGTTCAAAGCCAACATCTTCAACAGCCATGCTGTTCACAAGAGTTAGCAAATGTTGTTTGCCATCATCGCTGTGCAGCTTCAATTTCGTGCGACTGAGGTGAGCGCCTCAATCTCCTCGTTCTTACTACAGCTCTGTAAATAACACACGATTTTGAGCCTTCTTTGCTCTTTAGCGCTCTCTCAGGGGGTGGCCATGTTGTTTGGAATCTTGGGTCAAATTATCCTTCATCAAAATTCCAATGACATGTCAGCGCCCTGAGAGAGCAATATAGTACTTTCATTTTTATTACAGCAATTACTCTTCATTCAATCAAGCAGAAGTAAAAAATAAAAGTTTGCCTACTGATGCCCTTTACTTCACCAGATACTTCACCTGGCAGACGTCACCAGTATCTGCACTCAGCAGCTATTCTCCAACACGTACTAGCAGTGTCACCCACAAAGACTTCACTGTAAAGCCATCTTACCTCTGTATTAGAGAGCTGGTACCACGGCTGCTTTCCGTAGGTAAATATTTCCCATAGCACCACGCCAAAACTCCAGATGTCACTCTCAGTAGTGAATTTCCGGTAGAGAATACTCTCTGGTGGCATCCAGCGAATGGGCAGCATAGTACGACCGCCAACCTGGAGAAAAGAGCACAGTAATTATGCTATGGTTCAGGACCAGGGCAGGGTGGGCAAAGGCACAATGTCCTCCTCACTTCTAAATGCCCCAGAGCGCCAAACTTTCTATCCAGTGGTCTTGTTTGTCTGTCAATCTCTGTACTTTAGTCACTCAGTGCATCTGTCTCGCCTGCCTATCTGTCTCCATCCCTGATGATAAAGGGTGGGTTACTGAAGTTGCTCCATGGGCCACTAAATAGTTTTTTTTTAACCCCACGGGCCAAAAGTTGACACCCATCCCCTGTTCATCCCCATCAGATACCAACCCAACTTTTTAAACTTGTTAAAATGTTTATAAACCGTTGCATTCTTTTTACATACATCTTCAACTTGTTTATATCTTGTTTTATTTATGTAAATATGTTTGTCCTAATTAAAAATGATGATTGCCCTGACTAATGCAATGCCTATAACACATTCTGCTGTGATCTGATTTGTGACAGTAATGATATATATATATATATATATATATACGCACTGTATAGTTATAGAGCTGGGTGTTTCTTGATCAATCTAATCTTGCTATATGTGTGCAGGGTGCTGAGATAATATGCCAGCACAGTATCTAATCATAGTAAGACCTTCTCTCTTTAGAGACAGACCATCCTCATCCTCGGTTTTTCCTTCCATCCCCTTCTTTGGAATGAGACTTTTTTTTTCCGTTCACTAAGTGATTTTTGGCGTCTCCCCCTCCATTCCCATCAAAGGACTGCATTAAATATGGATATGGATCTTTACAAATAGGCCTGCTTCAGGAACACTAAAAGGGAAAGATAGGGCCCTTTTCGATTTGGTATGTGACAAGATGAAATGAAGGCTATGAAGATGTATGGGGCTATCCTGACAGCTTCTTAAGACAATAAAACTCCCCACCCTGGACCAACGCCAAATCCCCAGCACAAGGCAGAAGGATTTGGGATATTAAACTGTGTGTCCTCCTATTAGTAGAACGGAATCCCCAAATCAGTCTGGGCTTGGCTGTGGGTAGTAAGTGCTGCAAGGATCTAAGCTAGTCAGAGGCTCATATAATATATATAAAATGAAGCCTTCCAAACATCATTACAGTATTTGCAGCATGCTCACACCTGTTCACTAGGCTTCATTTTACACATGTATATTACTTGATCCTGTGAGCGTAGAGCACAGACATTTTTCTTATCCCTGCTTACACATAGTTGAGGTTGTTGGCACCTCGTTATCTGGTTGCAGCTTGCTGCCCAGGGCTTAATTGCACCTCACCCTTCCACACATTAATAAGGTTTTGGTTGTAGTATAAACTGCTTTGTGTGACCACTATATAGGAGGTGAGAGTAGGTTCCCTCCCTGTTGAGAGTGTTCCGTGACGTGGCAGCTTAATTATGCTTTGGCCAGTTCATATATTTAAAACCTCTCATTTATATTCTGTCTATACATTTTTTGTATGAGGGTGAGAAGCGCAGACAATTTTATTTTAAGATGTTACACCACTGTCCCTATAGGTGTATACATTGTAACAGCAAGTAAGATTCATTTGGCACATTTAGTCTGACTCGCTGACCCAGGAATTGAGCTCCGTGAAGGAGACAGAGAGGTGGGCACTATGGGAACCTGTGACCATACCTCCCAGCATTTGCTGTCTCCAAGGCTAGAGACTGTGGGTCCAGAAAAAGGCATCACGCTCGCTCAACTAACAAACACACCAGAAACACCTGTGTGCATGCACGGACCCAGCATGCAATCTATTCTCTGTGGCAGCAGGGTTCAGTGCGGAAACATTTTGGGGTTCCCTGTCTATTCCAATAGCATGGAAGCCTGTCAGTCAAATGGTTAATGATATAGTCCCTGATGTCATCGCTCATAACCACTGACTGGCTTGGTGCACTACATAGTGCAGGTGAGAGAGCAATGGGGGTCATTATTACTATAAACAAACACTAAATATTGTGTGCCATAGAATAATTTGTTTTGTTTTATTCTTTCCTTTAGTTTTGCCACGTCTTTTTTGGCTTGGTTTTCTAGCTACTTGTGTCTGCTAAAAACTACAGCTAACTGCTAACATTCTATATAGTTTTCCCATTGAGGTCATTGTGTAAAGGTGTTAAGAATGCGCTGGATGTTGTGACCAGGCTCTCTGTAACACAGGGCATGTAATCCCCCACCTCCCCCGATTCTGTGATAAGGATCAGGACAGCCTGCTAGGATTGTTTCCATCGATCCGAGTCAGTCTCTCTGCTGCATACACGGCACTAGCGATACCAACACGGCACTTACAAGGCGCTGGGAGCCAACTCCTGCTTCTTTTGTTTCACTTTCCACATTCCCACAGATCATACCCTGTTCCCTCCGCTTAACCACCACCACATGTCCTCTGCTACCCTCCCAAAAAGGATGGCAAAGACTGTGACGTGTGTGGTGTACCAAGTTACTTTCCTGTTCTTTCCCTCAAAATATTTTACTTGCTTTGGAAAGGGCAGAGCTTGGCACAGCTTCAAGAAAAATTCCCAAAACTGGCAGCATCACCCATTATATAAATGGATCCTATAAATAGGGCTTGACAGCATGTAATGCCATGATTTGGTTGGGGAAGTAGTTACGTCCCAAGCTTAGCCTTTTACCAGTGGTCCACCTTTTGTAATCAAGCCCTGGTCCAGCCCAGCAGATGTAAGGTGATTTGAGTGTTTTTACCCTGTAATAATCTGTGCTGTAGATATCCCGCGACATTCCAAAGTCACCGATCTTCACCACCAAGTTGTGGCCAACGAGACAGTTCCTTGTAGCGAGGTCCCGGTGGACAAAGTGTAGCGATGCTAGGTACACCATGCCAGACGCGATCTGGGAGGCGATCTGCAACATCTGCGTCAGGTTGAGCTGGCCATACGTCGGGCCGTTACCATTATCCAGGATCTTTGCGTCAGGTCCGTGAGATCTGCAAAGAAGACAATATGACTTGACAATCCTGCTGTTTGGAGTCCTGTCCTATCAAATATTGGGCTGTCCCAGCAAAAATGATCCATGCATTGTGTTAGCAGAATTGTAAGTAAATGCATGACCAAGCCTCCCCAGCGGTCCAACTTTATGGACAGTCGCGAAATTTGATGCTGTGTCCTACGAGGTCTGCATAATACCACATATTTCGGATTCTGACTGCACATTGGCGCCGTAGCACCATCAGATTGAGCAACGGTGCCACCGCACATGCGCAGTAGAGCGTCCGCGCAACCTCCCAAGCTGTGCCCCCCGGCATTTCAATTCGTCGTGAGTAGAATTTGGGGGGTATGCATAAATGAAGAGACGGATGTGCTTTAAATGTGAGTCCGGTGTCTCCTGTTTATGACATCACCTGTGGCTTGACATAGAACATTGGGGGTTATGTATAAAAACTCCCACATGGGAAGTGGGGAGGCGCAATAGCTCTTTATAGTGGCAACGCCGCCTTTTTTAAAATAAATCCCGACACTTTTCAGTGCGGGAGAAGGACCTGCATTACATTAACATTTATTTATATAGCGCTACGTGCTACGTACAGAGCACAGAGGGGAACTACATACCGTGTTAGACGAACAAGGACAGACTGATACATAAGGTAGAGCGCTCCAGCTTCACTTAGACTACAGCTCCCATAATTCTCTGCCATACCCAGAGGCTGGCCCGAGGTGTATGGAAGATGTAGTCCACGATACAAAGTCTATTTGCTGTGATGGTTTGCTGTCTCTGTACTTGCAGGCCGGCTGTGCCAAGTGGCAGTGTAACAATAACCATAAAAACATAACAAGATGGTGTCTGTGAGATCCTGCCACCAGTACCCCTTGGACACTGTGCGATGCCAGTGCCAGCACATCGTCTGTCTCTAATACCTGCGGGGCCAATAAAAAAGTCTCTGTTTATTTCAACTGATGGACAATCTCCTTCTATTTAAACCTCTCAGACAGCTAATCTAATCAATATTGCAAGGAGTACTGCATTAGCCGGAGAGCCATGGCTGCCTGAAAGAGGCTGTTCCATGGTTATAATGGAAACGCACAGAGCTGGGGGTGGGGTGGCAGGGAGAAACGGCATGGAGACGGGAAGACAACAGTATCTTAAAAGGGAATGGAGCACACCGAGCTCTCATGGGCCAGGGTCTTCAACGGCACAGTCCACTTTCCCGTTGGTGAGCAGTATTCCTAAGTAGTCGCTCACTGTGTTGCACTGTGACCCGCTATTGTTAGGTTTTGGAATTCAGAGGAACTCTGTGACCTAAATGGAGAGGGGGGGGGGGGTATTGCATAACAAAGTGGGGCGTGTTTTTGTTTTACAGTCATGGCAGTTGAGGAAGCCACTGCCAATTGAACAGTAAAACCATTTGACTGGGCCCTCCCTCACTTTTGGTAGCAGTCTCCTTGATTTTTTTTTACATTCACATTAGCTGTAGATGGTTTTTTTTCCCATTGTACGTTTCCGGTTCAGGAATAAGCACGTGTAATGTGAAACGCGTCAGGCGTTCGCCTTTCTGTTGGGGAATAATTCTATGCTATTTCTGTTACACATGTCCAAGGACATTTAAAAATAAAAAATAATTGGATTTGGCCAGTTATTTTCTGTTTGATGCATCAGATGAGGAGCTGACCTGACATGCTGCAGCACACCACAGGGAAGTAGTGACAATTAAATATTTTGGTTTTGGGGGGGGGGGGGGGCTCCTATTTCTGACTAGCCCCATTGTTCAGCCCTGTAGAATGTGGAGCATTTAACATTCTCAGCCTGAAATATGTCCCCTTACCGTAGAAACCGGTTGAGGTCTCCATGCTTCATATATTCAAAGACCATGATAAGGGGTTCGCCGTCTGTGCAGACTCCGTAGAACTTGACAATGTGTTCGTGTTGTAGTACAGTGAGCAGCTCTGCTTCCCGCTGGAAGTCCTGCCGGGCGTTCTCTGTGGCTTCTTTCAGGGCCTAGAGTCAAACACACACACATCTCCTGCTTAACACGATGAACCTCACGGAGGGAGCTCGGGGCAAAGGGGCACAATGCATCATTTCCTCCTTTTGCACAGTGGAATTCTAGGATCCATCGGCAACATTGATTTTTAAGCTGATGAGCCCCTCCATCTTTTTGGTGAAACTATGTGGATTTAACTTGGTCATCCATAGTCTCTATGGCTTAGAGGGGATAGGACAATGTTATATAAATATGTACAGGGCCCATACAAAGGAGAAAGGAGTCTACGACAGCGGAAGGGATTTTTTACAGTGAGGACAATTAAGATTTGGAATTCACTGCCTGAAGAAGTGGTTCTAGCAAATACCTTAGATGCCTTTAAAAGCGGCCTGGATACTTTTTTAATGCGCCGGAGCATAGAGGGCTATGCATGTTAGTATAGGCAGTAATATTTATTTAGGGCTTGCTGATCCAAGGAGAAAACTGATTGCCATTTGGAGTCAAGAGGAATATTTTGTGAAAGCAGAATTCGATATTGCTGAAGGGGTTTTTATTTACCTTCTTTTGGATCAACAGCGGTAAACACGGGATAGGAAAATGGTTGAACTTGATGGGCGCAAGTCTTTTTTCAACATAAACTACTATGTAGCTATATGTACCTACGGCTAAATTAAGAGAACCGATTATGGGATCCATTACGATCTCATAGGTTGTCATCTAAGATTCCTTATCACCTCCTTGGTGGACTAAGCTGACATGTATCGGAGTTTGAACGTTATCAGGCTCCATTTAATTGAATTCATCTTTAGCAGTGCGTTTTGCTGGGAGGAGTGGCTCCTAGTGGTGGTCATCTATCACAATCTGCAGCACAATACACTCATTCACCTTTGGCTGGAGCTTCCCCTTGATATTGATTTCCTGTCCGGTTTATAATGTGTAGATGCCGTTAGGCTGGAATGATTTTAGATAAGCTCTCATAGAAAAATCTAATTTATGAAGGTAACGTGACTTAATTGGCTTGCCATACAGTGCAAATCTATACTTGTTTTGAATTAAATACATTTAGACGAGTGCAAATGGCTTTAGATATGCATTATGTTCCTGACACAGAGAACTCTTGTGTGTTACATCTTATTTCGTCAAATAATTGTCAAAATGTTATCTCCTTGTGCATTGTGACAACACGGACATGTTGCTTCAATTTAACACTGTGCTGCTCATAGTGACTTTACAGTAAACATATCGCCTTATATACTGGTTTTGAAGGGATATTTCTCAAACATTGCTTTTACTGTGCATGCTGAGAAGAAGGAATTCATTGAAAATGACTGATACATTGCAAGCAAATGCCTAAATTAGGAGACCAATGTGTCTTACGTGAGTCTGTTTAGTCTCCGGTTTATGACCTGTGGCTTGAAATGCACACGAACTGGTTTGCAATGGAAATTTGGTAATTTGCATATGAAGCAGCAGGTGATGTCATAACCAGGAGACTCCACAGACTCATTTTTTTTTAATCATAATTTAGGAATTTGCTTGCAACACTGCTACTACAATGTATAGATCATTAAAAAATATAAAATATTCTCTATATTCTCTATAGTCACAGTGTAAGCAAGATTTAGGTAATACAGTCCCTTTAATCTTGTTCAAGTGCACTGTGATTTTGATGTCATTTTCCCCCCCAAAATCATATTTTTTAGGGGCACTGGAACCTGAACAGCTAAGCATGGTGCCAGCAGAACCGCAGATAAATGTATAGATAAAGAGAACATTTTAAAAAGCTGTAATTTTATTTAGCTGTAGTCAAAGTGACATCACAGGCCCTGTCCCCTATATGTAAATGGTGCAGCATCAGAATGAATCATTTACATTTTATACCACATGTGGATGTCACGGAAGGGGACATCCCCAAACCATGCAATACACCTTTCATATTGTAGATTTCTTTGGACTCCTGCTAGGGCCCTGTGCATGTTTGCTTTGTCTGTCATCTAGCATGTGAGTAGCGTTTAGGCTACGGTGCCCATTTGAAGAAATCCAGGGGCATAATGATCTTGTGCTGCATGTGTGAGTGACACGGGACACGTGCTGTGTTACAGAGATAATGGGGGTTATTTCCAAAGCTCAGTTTCTGGGGCAAAGTTTGAAAAAGTGGAGCCTTGGAGACCAGTGGAATGTTTTCGGTCCTTCTTGGAACTTTGCCCCACAACTGACTTTTACAAATGTCTGTGTCTTGATCTGTGGTGTCTGGGCTTCTTAGGGAGTGGGGGGAATTATTTTATTCCAACCAGGACATCATCCACAGTGGCGTTTTAAGGCACCAGCGTCTGTTATTTGTCCCTTCGTAGTAATGAATGAGGCAGATAGAATTATATTCAAAACCGAGCAGAATGAGGGATTCCTCGAAAGAAAAAGCTAATCATCGAGTTTTATGCAAACTGACACTCAGTCGAGAAATAAAACTGTATCAAGCTACACACTTCTGCGCTTAACGATAAATATAATCCTACAGAACACTGCTGATTACTCAGGAACTATAATTTACTGCAGGTGTCTGTCTGCCTTTAATGGTAAATATAATTATACATCACACTGCTGATAAATGATCCTTTGGCTGGTTTTGCTGGTCTTCTGACCTCCGCTCTAAGACATAAATCACTTGGAAATGATGTCGTACCCCAACCATTAACAGGCACTGATATCACTTCTAATCTGATCTGCCTGAAGTGTTACTTACAAGGAGTATTGACAGAAACCACATCAGAACCTTTACTGACCAAATGTCAATTTTACTGGAAAAATACTGCATGTCACCTCACATTACCCCCCCCCCCCCCCCCCTGTAGAATTCAGAGCATTTGACATGTTATTTCACCTCACCTTCACAGCCACCAGTGTCGTCTCATTCTCCGGGGTTAAGTTATAGCACTCTGCCAAAAATACTTTCCCAAAAGCCCCTTCGCCAAGCTCCCACTTTGGCAAAATGTCTCTTCGTTTGATGTGTTGGACACCTGTGGGAGGGGAGGACTTGTCACATCGGATGTTTTGGTAGTCAGGATATAGAAACATAGAATGTGTCACCGGCAGATAAGAACCATCCGGCCCATCTAGTCTGCCCAATGTTCGAAATATTTTTATTAGTCCCCAGTTCCCTATCTTATAGCTAGGATAGCCTTATACCTATCCCACGTATGCTTAAACTCCTTCACTGTATTAACCTCTACCACTTCTACTGGAAGACTATTCCATACATCCCCTACCCTCTCAGTAAAGTAATCCTTTCATTAGTCCCTGGCCTTATCTTATATCTAGGATAGCCTTATACCTATCCCACGCATGCTTAAACTCCTTCACTGTATTAACCTCTACCACTTCTACTGGAAGACTATTCCATACATCCACTACCCTCTCAGTAAAGTAATACTTTCATTAGTCCCTGACCTTATCTTATATCTAGGAAAGCCTTATACCTATCCCACGCATGCTTAAACTCCTTCACTGTATTAACCTCTACCACTTCTACTGGAAGACTATTCCATACATCCCCTACCCTCTCAGTAAAGTAATCCTTTCATTAGTCCCTGGCCTTATCTTATATCTAGGATAGCCTTATACCTATCCCACGCATGCTTAAACTCCTTCACTGTATTAACCTCTACCACTTCTACTGGAAGACTATTCCATGCATCCACTACCCTCTCAGTAAAGTAATACTTTCATTAGTCCCTGGCCTTATCTTATATCTAGGATAGCCTTATACCTATCCCACGCATGCTTAAACTCCTTCACTGTATTAACCTCTACCACTTCTACTGGAAGACTATTCCATACATCCGCTACCCTCTCAGTAAAGTAATACTTTCATTAGTCCCTGACCTTATCTTATATCTAGGATAGCCTTATACCTATCCCACGCATGCTTAAACTCCTTCACTGTATTAACCTCTACCACTTCTACTGGAAGACTATTCCATGCATCCACTACCCTCTCAGTAAAGTAATACTTTCATTAGTCCCTGGCCTTATCTTATATCTAGGATAGCCTTATACCTATCCCATGCATGCTTAAACTCCTTCACTGTATTAACCTCTAGCACTTCTACTGGAAGACTATTCTATGCATCCACTACCCTCTCAGTAAAGTAATACTTTCATTAGTCCCCAGTTCCCTATCTTATATCTAGGATAGCCTTATACCTATCCCATGCATGCTTAAACTCCTTCACTGTATTAACCTCTACCACTTCTACTGGAAGACTATTCCATACATCCACTACCCTCTCAGTAAAGTAATACTTTCATTAGTCCCTGGCCTTATCTTATATCTAGGATAGCCTTATACCTATCCCATGCATGCTTAAACTCCTTCACTGTATTAACCTCTACCACTTCTACTGGAAGACTATTCCATACATCCACTACCCTCTCAGTAAAGTAATACTTTCATTAGCCCCTGGCCTTATCTTATATCTAGGATAGCCTTGTGCCTATCCCACACATGCTGAAACTTCCTCACTGTATTAACCTCTACCACTTCTGCTGGAAGGCTATTCCATACATCCACTACCCTCTCAGTAAAGTAATACTCTCATTAGTCCCTGGCCTTATCTTATATCTAGGATAGCCTTATACCTATCCCATGCATGCTTAAACTCCTTCACTGTATTAACCTCTACCACTTCTACTGGAAGACTATTCCATACATCCACTACCCTCTCAGTAATGTAATACTTTCATTAGTCCCTGGCCTTATCTTATATCTAGGATAGCCTTATACCTATCCCACGCATGCTTAAACTCCTTCACTGTATTAACCTCTACCACTTCTACTGGAAGACTATTCCATACATCCACTACCCTCTCAGTAATGTAATACTTTCATTAGTCCCTGACCTTATCTTATATCTAGGATAGCCTTATACCTATCCCATGCATGCTTAAACTCCTTCACTGTATTAACCTCCACCACTTCTACTGGAAGACTATTCCATACATCCACTACCCTCTCAGTAATGTAATACTTTCATTAGTCCCTGACCTTATCTTATATCTAGGATAGCCTTATACCTATCCTGTGCATGCTTAAACTCCTTCACTGTATTAACCTCTAGCACTTCTACTGGAAGACTATTCCATGCATCCACTACCCTCTCAGTAATGTAATACTTTCATTAGTCCCTGGCCTTATCTTATATCTAGGATAGCCTTATACCTATCCCATGCATGCTTAAACTCCTTCACTGTATTAACCTCTACCACTTCTACTGGAAGACTATTCCATACATCCACTACCCTTTCAGTAATGTAATACTTTCATTAGTCCCTGGCCTTATCTTATATCTAGGATAGCCTTATACCTATCCCACGCATGTTTAAACTCCTTCACTGTATTAACCTCTACCACTTCTACTGGAAGACTATTCCATACATCCACTACCCTCTCAGTAATGTAATACTTTCATTAGTCCCTGGCCTTATCTTATATCTAGGATAGCCTTATACCTATCCCATGCATGCTTAAACTCCTTCACTGTATTAACCTCTACCACTTCTACTGGAAGACTATTCCATACATCCACTACCCTCTCAGTAATGTAATACTTTCATTAGTCCCTGGCCTTATCTTATATCTAGGATAGCCTTATACCTATCCCATGCATGCTTAAACTCCTTCACTGTATTAACCTACCACTTCTACTGGAAGACTATTCCATACATCCACTACCCTCTCAGTAATGTAATACTTTCATTAGTCTCTGGCCTTATCTTATATCTAGGATAGCCTTATACCTATCCCATGCATGCTTAAACTCCTTCACTGTATTAACCTACCACTTCTACTGGAAGACTATTCCATACATCCACTACCCTCTCAGTAATGTAATACTTTCATTAGTCTCTGGCCTTATCTTATATCTAGGATAGCCTTATACCTATCCCACACATGCTGAAACTTCCTCACTGTATTAACCTCTACCACTTCTGCTGGAAGGCTATTCCATGCATCCACTACCCTCTCAGTAAAGTAATACTTCCTGATATTACTTTTAAATCGTTGCCCCTCTAATTTTAGACTATGTCCTCTAGTTGTGGTAGTTTTTCTTCTTTTAAATATACTCTCCTCCGTTACTGTGTTGATTCCCTTTATGTATATAAATGTTTCTATCATATCCCCCCTGTTACGTCTTTCCTCCAAGCTAGGATATGCTTTCATTTGCACACATTTAAATAGCACAGTAATTTAAAGCAATGGGTATATTTGTCAGCTTGGGTGAAAAACACGGGCAAAAAAAGAGCCTAGTGTGACTCACAAGCATCACAGAAGTACTGCGGGTTCTCAATGAAGTTGGGTTTCATCCCATCCAGTTTCCCTTCCGCGGAGGTGAGAGGGCTGGCGCCAAAGTTCATGAAGTGGAGGGACATTGCCAGGTCATCTTCTTGTGCCAGTACAGCGGCTCCTGGAGACAAAAATCAAAACAATGCCATTGTTACTGTTGTGTACACCCTCTTCGTAACTGGCATAATATTTGCTTCAGTTACAGAATGAAAGATGGCAGCCCACATTCCGTAACTCCCAAATAGTTCCCACTTAGAATTTACAGAAACATCTGCATTCCAGACTTTATAACCATCTGTCGCCTGTTGGCTCCAGCAAGGGCTCCGGAACTGCATCCATCCAGCTGCCATTGGACTGCAACATTTATTATCCTATCCTCAGTCAGGATCTTTTCATCCAAGAGTGGACAGAGTTAAAGTCCACCAACAGCTGGAAAGACATAGTTGGTCAGGTTTCTTATAGGCCTGAAACTCCTAGCAGCTAGCTGCGTTTGGGCATCCCGCTCTTATTACTCAGATCGTTGACCTGGATACTTTGGTAAATTTGGACAAGAAACGGTTAACTAGACAACAGTGTTTGAGCGCCGAGGTTGACGCTTGCACAGCACAGAGCTCCTCTCCAGCAGGCCCAGCCTGGCCGGCCCTTGGGGAAACAGACCCATCAAACCCATTTAAGTCTTGAATCAATTTCAAAAGTGGATTAGCAGCTTCTTTACTGCCTTGGCGCGGGGGAAACAAACACTAATGAAGCTCTCTGAACTCATCTTCTCCGTGCCGTAGTTAAAGTCTAGAATTATAACAATATAACAAAGATATAGTCGTAGGGTGAGTAACGGGCTGCGAGAGCCTTGGGTTAATTGACAGCCTTTTCCTTAGAGAACCCCGTCCTCTAGAGAAACGCCAGCTTACTGCAGCACTGACGGGACGCTAACGCCGCATCATAGATAAATGTTAATACTTGGAGTCTTCAAACGGTCTCCTCCGAAGAGGAAATCCTTGGCACGGAAGGGTCCAACCAGTATATGCTGCTTTTCATATACTTAATGACTACATTAGAAGGTCATCGCCTTCTTTGAGATTGATTTTTCCGTATTTATTGTCTTTTTTCCCCCCAAACAAAACTCTATCAGCATGTTCTCTACGTGGAACAGGCAGAACACCATTAAAAACATTGGGCAGTAAGGGAAGCAGTATTTCAAGTTGAATCTGTCTGATTTAGGAAGGGGTCATTATTGATGATCTTCCAAAGCTCTGTTAAGAAGGTCTATTCAATAAAGAGAGAGTTGCAGGAAATTGCAATGGTAATTTCAAACCTAAGGCCAAAGTAGCCGAGTTGGAAAATGTTCCCAATGTAGCTGAATGGCCTTACGTTTGAAATTCTTGTTTCCATTCCCTGCAATTCTCTCTTTATTAAGTAGCACCCTTTTAGTCTTCTGGAAGTCTGTGCAGTAGTGTATCTTCCACAAGGCACTCGCCTAGGGCGGCACTCGCCTAGAGCGGCACTCGCCTAGGGCGGCACTCGCCTAGAGCGGGACTCGCCTAGGGCGGCACTTTGCCAGAGGGTGGTAAAGCACACTTCTGGTGCTTCAAACATTGTCACTCCCTCCCCCACTGTTCAGCAAGCTTTAGCTCCTTCCAATTAATCGGGGTGATGGGGGACATTTAATGAGGGTGATGGGGGCATGTAATGGACATGGTGGGGGTATGTAATGAGGGTGATGGGGCATGTAATGGACTTGGTGGGGGTATGTAATGAGGGTGATGGTGGCATGTAATGGACATGGTGGGGGTATGTAATGAGGGTGATGGTGGCATGTAATGGACATGGTGGGGGTATGTAATGAGGGTGATGGGGGCATGTAATGGACATGGTGGGGGTATGTAATGAGGGTGATGGTGGCATGTAATGGATGTGGTGGGGGTATGTAATGAGGGTGATGGTGGCATGTAATGGACATGGTGGGGGTATGTAATGAGGGTGATGGTGGCATGTAATGGATGTGGTGGGGGTATGTAATGAGGGTGATGGTGGCATGTAATGGATGTGGTGGGGGTATGTAATGAGGGTGATGGTGGCATGTAATGGACGTGGTGGGGGATGTAATGAGGGTGATGGTGGCATGTAATGGACATGGTGGGGGTATGTAATGAGGGTGATGGTGGCATGTAATGGACATGGTGGGGGTATGTAATGAGGGTGATGGTGGCATGTAATGGACTTGGTGGGGGTATGTAATGAGGGTGATGGTGGCATGTAATGGACATGGTGGGGGTATGTAATGAGAGTGATGGTGGCATGTAATGGACATGGTGGGGGTATGTAATGAGGGTGATGGTGGCATGTAATGGACATGGTGGGGGTATGTAATGAGGGTGATGGTGGCATGTAATGGACTTGGTGGGGGTATGTAATGAGGGTGATGGTGGCATGTAATGGACATGGTGGGGGTATGTAATGAGGGTGATGGTGGCATGTAATGGACTTGGTGGGGGTATGTAATGAGGGTGATGGGGGCATGTAATGGACATGGTGGGGGTATGTAATGAGGGTGATGGTGGCATGTAATGGACATGGTGGGGGTATGTAATGAAGGTGATGGGGGCATGTAATGGACTTGGTGGGGGTATGTAATGAGGGTGATGGGGCATGTAATGGACTTGGTGGGGGTATGTAATGAGGGTGATGGTGGCATGTAATGGACATGGTGGGGGTATGTAATGAGGGTGTTGGGGGCATGTAATGGACATGGTGGGGGTATGTAATGAGGGTGATGGTGGCATGTAATGGGGGTGATGGTGGCATGTAATGGACTTGGTGGGGGTATGTAATGAGGGTGATGGTGGCATGTAATGAGGGTGATGGTGGCATGTAATGGACTTGGTGGGGGTATGTAATGAGGGTGATGGTGGCATGTAATGGACTTGGTGGGGGTATGTAATGAGGGTGATGGTGGCATGTAATGGACATGGTGGGGGTATGTAATGAGGGTGATGGGGGCATGTAATGGACATGGTGGGGGTATGTAATGAGGGTGATGGTGGCATGTAATGGACATGGTGGGGGTATGTAATGAAGGTGATGGGGGCATGTAATGGACTTGGTGGGGGTATGTAATGAGGGTGATGGTGGCATGTAATGGACATGGTGGGGGTATGTAATGAGGGTGATGGGGGCATGTAATGGACATGGTGGGGGTATGTAATGAGGGTGATGGTGGCATGTAATGGACTTGGTGGGGGTATGTAATGAGGGTGATGGTGGCATGTAATGGACTTGGTGGGGGTATGTAATGAGGGTGATGGTGGCATGTAATGGACATGGTGGGGGTATGTAATGAGGGTGATGGTGGCATGTAATGGACATGGTGGGGGTATGTAATGAGGGTGATGGGGGCATGTAATGGACATGGTGGGGGTATGTAATGAGGGTGATGGTGGCATGTAATGGACATGGTGGGGGTATGTAATGAAGGTGATGGGGGCATGTAATGGACTTGGTGGGGGTATGTAATGAGGGTGATGGGGCATGTAATGGACTTGGTGGGGGTATGTAATGAGGGTGATGGTGGCATGTAATGGACATGGTGGGGGTATGTAATGAGGGTGTTGGGGGCATGTAATGGACATGGTGGGGGTATGTAATGAGGGTGATGGTGGCATGTAATGGGGGTGATGGTGGCATGTAATGGACTTGGTGGGGGTATGTAATGAGGGTGATGGTGGCATGTAATGAGGGTGATGGGGCATGTAATGGACTTGGTGGGGGTATGTAATGAGGGTGATGGTGGCATGTAATGGACATGGTGGGGGTATGTAATGAGGGTGATGGGGGCATGTAATGGACATGGTGGGGGTATGTAATGAGGGTGAAGGGGGCATGTAATGGACATGGTGGGGGTATGTAATGGGGGTGATGGTGGCATGTAATGGACATGGTGGGGGTATGTAATGAGGGTGATGGGGGCATGTAATGGACATGGTGGGGGTATGTAATGAGGGTGATGGTGGCATGTAATGGACATGGTGGGGGTATGTAATGAGGGTGATGGTGGCATGTAATGGACATGGTGGGGGTATGTAATGAGGGTGATGGTGGCATGTAATGGACTTGGTGGGGGTATGTAATGAGGGTGATGGTGGCATGTAATGGACATGGTGGGGGTATGTAATGAGAGTGATGGTGGCATGTAATGGACATGGTGGGGGTATGTAATGAGGGTGATGGTGGCATGTAATGGACATGGTGGGGGTATGTAATGAGGGTGATGGTGGCATGTAATGGACTTGGTGGGGGTATGTAATGAGGGTGATGGGGGCATGTAATGGGGGTGATGGGGGCATGTAATGGACAGGGTGGGGGTATGTAATGAGGGTGATGGTGGCATGTAATGGACTTGGTGGGGGTATGTAATGAGGGTGATGGTGGCATGTAATGGACATGGTGGGGGTATGTAATGAGGGTGATGGGGGCATGTAATGGACATGGTGGGGGTATGTAATGAGGGTGATGGTGGCATGTAATGGACTTGGTGGGGGTATGTAATGAGGGTGATGGTGGCATGTAATGGGGGTGATGGTGGCATGTAATGGACTTGGTGGGGGTATGTAATGAGGGTGATGGTGGCATGTAATGGGGGTGATGGTGGCATGTAATGGACTTGGTGGGGGTATGTAATGAGGGTGATGGGGCATGTAATGGACTTGGTGGGGGTATGTAATGAGGGTGATGGTGGCATGTAATGGACATGGTGGGGGTATGTAATGAGGGTGATGGGGGCATGTAATGGACATGGTGGGGGTATGTAATGAGGGTGATGGTGGCATGTAATGGACTTGGTGGGGGTATGTAATGAGGGTGATGGTGGCATGTAATGGACTTGGTGGGGGTATGTAATGAGGGTGATGGTGGCATGTAATGGACATGGTGGGGGTATGTAATGAGGGTGATGGGGGCATGTAATGGACATGGTGGGGGTATGTAATGAGGGTGATGGTGGCATGTAATGGACATGGTGGGGGTATGTAATGAGGGTGATGGGGGCATGTAATGGACATGGTGGGGGTATGTAATGAGGGTGATGGGGCATGTAATGGATTTGGTGGGGGTATGTAATGAGGGTGATGGTGGCATGTAATGGACATGGTGGGGGTATATAATGAGGGTGATGGGGGCATGTAATGGACATGGTGGGGGTATGTAATGAGGGTGATGGGGGCATGTAATGGACATGGTGGGTGTATGTAATGAGGGTGATGGTGGCATGTAATGGACATGGTGGGGGTATATAATGAGGGTGATGGGGGCATGTAATGGACATGGTGGGGGTATGTAATGAGGGTGATGGTGGCATGTAATGGACATGGTGGGGGTATGTAATGAGGGTGATGGGGGCATGTAATGGGGGTGATGGTGGCATGTAATGGACATGGTGGGGGTATGTAATGAGGGTGATGGGGGCATGTAATGGACATGGTGGGGGTATGTAATGAGGGTGATGGGGCATGTAATGGATTTGGTGGGGGTATGTAATGAGGGTGATGGTGGCATGTAATGGACATGGTGGGGGTATATAATGAGGGTGATGGGGGCATGTAATGGACATGGTGGGGGTATGTAATGAGGGTGATGGGGGCATGTAATGGACATGGTGGGTGTATGTAATGAGGGTGATGGTGGCATGTAATGGACATGGTGGGGGTATATAATGAGGGTGATGGGGGCATGTAATGGACATGGTGGGGGTATGTAATGAGGGTGATGGTGGCATGTAATGGACATGGTGGGGGTATGTAATGAGGGTGATGGTGGCATGTAATGGACATGGTGGGGGTATGTAATGAGGGTGATGGGGGCATGTAATGGACATGGTGGGGGTATGTAATGAGGGTGATGGGGCATGTAATGGACTTGGTGGGGGTATGTAATGAAGGTGATGGGGGCATGTAATGGACATGGTGGGGGTATGTAATGAGGGTGATGGTGGCATGTAATGGACTTGGTGGGGGTATGTAATGAAGGTGATGGGGGCATGTAATGGACTTGGTGGGGGTATGTAATGAGGGTGATGGTGGCATGTAATGGACATGGTGGGGGTATGTAATGAGGGTGATGGTGGCATGTAATGGACATGGTGGGGGTATGTAATGAGGGTGATGGTGGCATGTAATGGGGGTGATGTGGCATTTAATGTGTGTGCAATGTGGGTAATGAGGCTTGTAAAAAAGTGATGGGGCATGTCGTGGGTGAGCAATGTGGGTAATGGGGCTGGTAATGGGGTGATGGGGCATGTCGTGGGTGAGCAATGTGGGTGATGGGGCATGTCGTGGGTGTGTAACCTAAGTTGGTGAAGGTTTTCAATTACACAGGTTATGACATCACTTTTCAAGCCTGTATCATTTACCCAATACTAGCTGACTGCTTACACTCATTTCCTTTTTTGAACTTGATATTTTGATATAATAACTTATAATTGTCTGCTGTGAACCTCAGAGAAGCAGAATGTTGCTGTGTGTGTGCTCAGTATCCTTTTTAATAAGATAAATCTCAGAGGTCGCTGTCCCGGGTCAAGGTTAAACAGCAGTGCAGCATTTTACAAAAATTTTGGGAGATAAGCTTTTGGCCTTGTGCTGCCTTACAGCTGACTGAAAGAGCCTTGAACACCGCTTGAGATATAAGAGCCGAAATCTTACTGGGGGTAACATTTTATATTTGCGCCAAATTTTGTTCAAGTTTTTTTTTATTATGTTGTCACGTTTATAAATCCAGTGATTATTAAAGGACAACTGTAACAAAACATTAAGTTATGTTTCAATGAAAGATTTCATAGTGTAGATAGTTTGCATAGAAATTTGTTACTGAAAGAATGCAAATAATGTACCTTACTGAGCTCTCTTTGGTCCAAATAGCTCTAACAGGGGGCAGACATGTTGTTTATAGAATGTTGGGTCAGATTTTCCTTCATCTGAACTAAGCTGTATTAAGATCTGCCCCAAGATTCTAAACAACATGTCTGCCCCCTGATAGAGCTAAACGAGGCAAAGAGGGCTCAGTAATGTACTTTATTTGTATTCTTTCATTAAAGCATTTCTATTTAAAATACCAACACCTTTCAATTTTGACCCTTCCTTTTGCTACAATTGTCCTTTAAGACATTTATAATAAAAGGGACAAATCTGTGTGTACGTCGCACTGTGCTTTGCTTCTCTTCATTACATGTAATAAATGAGCCTCAAATTGGGTGTGAAATTGGTGAAACTGCTCCTGCTGAGCAAAGTGATTCATTATTGTCTACTTACCGCACCATGGAAATGAAGTAACACAGAAGGACATTTTCCTAGGGGTGTAACACATTCTCCGTGCTCAAGTTACATCCAATAATAACTTGGGGCCTGGTGTTTTTGTGGTGCCCCGTGGCAATTCTATGATACTTTCTTTTAAAGAAGGCTACTGGAGGAAGCCATTGTCCTGATCTTGTAGAATTCTTACATTGTACCTGATAACTATTGCTTGTAGTGTAGTGATTTTTATTAAGGCGCTATTATAGTAACGTGCATTACACGTAACTGGGAATCCTAGCAAATAGAAAAGAGGAAGACAAATGGAAAAACTATAGATATTTTTATATATACTTTTATACAGGTCCTTGATTATAGTTTTATCTCAGAGTGGTGAGCAGTAGACTTTGTGAAGCAGTAGGGTTGGCAATCCCAAAACCTCGCTATCCACACACCGCGGATATGTCATCGTCACTTGGTATGTGAAATAGCTGATTTAGCGGATTGGAAGGAATAGCCGAAGCCGCACTAAAGGTGTGTAAGATGCAGGTGGGTACTCACTGTTGATGCCGAACTTGGAATGCCTTCCGCACTTATTGAGCACAATCAGCATTAAGAGGAGAAATAAGCAGGCAAATGCAGCCAGTCCCACAGCAACGGAGACCTGATGGGGGGGAAAAAACGCACACAGGAAGATTGAACCTGCTTTACTTAAGGGAAGTTCATTCCCATAAATCAGCCGTAATGTGAGAAACCTCCACAGTGCTTCACATAGGATACAAGTGCTTTAAATTATTCAGGCTCGATAAATTTGTAGCCACCTGGGACAGACATACGTGGAAAATTCATAAAACAATGATACGTTTCTAATGCACGAAGAGGAATTAACTCCGAACGCGTTGGGGGCTGTAACCAGTCCTGTGCTGGAAGCTTGAGCAAAATGCATTGTTCATTGGTTCAGCCAACTCAAGAGCTAATGCAACATTTACTGTGTAAAATACTCTATTAACCAGTGCAGTTTGATTATGACTCTGTGTCTGCCTAACAGCTTTGCTGAATTCTTATCAAATCCTAGTTTTATTAAGATCTGGACCCTTCATTAAAATATCAAAACCAAAAACAAATTCTAAACTGGCATCAGCCAGTTGTTGGGATGTGGCTAGATCCCAGTCTCTCCTTTTGGTCTCCTTACTGATGATTCAAACTGTATCCTGGATTAGATAAACAAAGAGGATCCAGCTTGCATAACTGCCATGCTCTATTAACTGCTGCTTGAACCTCAGCTAACCACTAGACAAGGGGAGGATATTAATGGGGAAGAAAAGCCTAAATGAGGTGTGACAGACCTCAGTGATAATGCTAGTATTTTTCACCATGTTGGATTGTACAGAGAAATCCCAACTTGCTGCATATTACTTAGTGGTTTCCTTCTTCCCCACCAGAAATTTAGCCACATAGGGTTTGTTTTTTATGTTTAGTTTTTAAATGACCTGCTAATTAATCCAATGCAAAATGCAATTAGCTGCCATCCAGATAATTAAAAGATTCTCCTCTGGTCTTGTTAGAGTGCTTGTGGTTCTTAAAACCACTACCTGTAAGGGAGAGTATAAGTAATGGTGAATTTGATGTATTTTCT
Source organism: Pelodytes ibericus (assembly GCA_036172795.1). Taxonomy (NCBI): domain Eukaryota; kingdom Metazoa; phylum Chordata; class Amphibia; order Anura; family Pelodytidae; genus Pelodytes; species Pelodytes ibericus. The sequence continues at coordinate 45,568,413 of CM069868.1, read as the reverse complement.
GCTGAACAGATGAAAGCATTGCTACTTGGCAGGTTCGGAGCACAGCTAGGTGCGTCTTCTGCATGAAGTATGCCACAGGTAGTAAGTACAATTGCTATGCGGCTGGAATATGGAAACATATTAGATGCTGCTTGGTCATTAATATGTCTGGCCTGCATCAAGGTGTAGTATTCCTAAGTGGTATTAAATGGTGCTTATAAGATATTTATGTATAATTCCATTGTGTGGGACCCAATTCCCATCCATGGAATCCTCTTCTGGAATCTTAGAAGGTTTGTTGCATAAAAAGTATATCATAGCGTTCCACAGCAATAAAACTCACAGTAATGTGCAGTGTGTGTGTATATCACAGACTCCACAGCAATAAAACTCACAGTAATGTGCAGTGTGTGTGTGTGTATCACAGACTCCCCAGCAATAAAACTCACAGTAATGTGCAGTGTGTGTGAGTGTATCACAGACTCCACAGCAATAAAACTCACAGTAATGTGCAGCGTGTGAGTGTATCACAGACTCCACAGCACTAAAACTCACAGTAATGTGCAGTGTGTGTGTGTATCACAGACTCCACAGCAATAAAACTCACAGTAATGTGCAGTGTGTGAGTGTATCACAGACTCCCCAGCAACAAAACTCACAGTAATGTGCAGTGTGTGAGCGTATCACAGACTCCACAGCAATAAAACTCACAGTAATGTGCAATGTGTGAGTGTATCACAGACTCCACAGCAATAAAACTCATAGTAATTTGCATTGTGTGTGAGTGTATAACAGACTCCACAGCAATAAACCTCACAGTAATGTTCAGTGGACGATCATATCACAGTGGTCCACAGCAATGTGAGGTGTGTGTGTGTGTGTGTGTGTGTGTGTGAGTGTATCACAGACTCCACAGCAATACAACTCACAGTGATGTTTGGTAGCGATAAAACTCACAATAATAGAAACACCAATATATAAACAAATATAAACTTACAAAAGAAAATGTTTGAAGAAACCACTGAGGTCACCGTGGCACTGCAATTAAACCCATGTATTTTATTTTGTAAAGCTTCACCATATATGCATGCATGTGATATTCGATTTACATCTATAGGACAACTGGGAATGCTTTACTTAGTAGAATAGTTCAATGTAATACTCAGATTTAACTCACCCCAAATGTGTTTTCTTCCACTGTTTCTACGGGGTTAACATAGGTACTGTTACCACCACCTAGATGGGATGTAGACATGGTAAATATGGTAGAACACAGCTCTTGCCAGAAGTTTACTGATAGTGTTTCCTCTGAGGTAAGCAATCCAGAGATGGGAACCATTGAATACCTTCTGAAAACAATGTCTTATATCGGGTTTGCTGTGATCACTCCAGAGGAACACAGGCTGCTTGTCTTTACCCCTCTCTGCTGATCCACTGGTCAGAGCTGAAGGACTGTCTAGTCTGTGACGCATTCAAATACATTAACAGATCCCACGATAAGGATGTTGGCAAACTAGGGGCAGGGACTTCCAATGAAAGACTTTCTAAATTGGGCATACCCTGATGTAGGCTCTATACTCGTTACTATGGGGCAAGGTTGGCCTTGTGTGGACTGGTATTTGGGGATCCACCTCTAGCTTCCAGAATTATAATGCCAATTACATCACAGACGCCCCAAGAAAGTAACCCAGTACATGTTAGCCTTCAAGCCAGCCAACTAGTGAACGAGTCTGTCCAGAATACTAGAATTATCTAAGGATCATCCAGCATTCTAATCATTACAAACATGCCAAGAGGAAGACATTGCTGACCCGCACCCTTGGACTATTTGCCCCTCCTGTGGTATTGGCGCAGTTCACTGGAAAGCGGCACAGTATAATTTTGGCGCTGTGCATATGTCCCTTCAGGCACTGCTTAAAGCAGAGTGGTGCAGAGTACTGGGCAGCATGGTAACAGAGTATTTTATTACATTTGGTGAAGCAATAAATGAATATATGAAAACTAATTCACTTTGTAAAGTGGATTAGGGCATGCTTATTTTATTAAACTAAAGAATAAACTTCTTAAGCAAAGAGATGGCATGTCACAGCAGTCTCTTATATCTGGCTTATTTCTGCAGTCGAACAAGACTTGCACAGTTCAGATATTAAGGGGAATGTGTAAAAATGAATCACTATGTTATAATAATGGTCATTATTAAATAGCATGGTGGTGGTGCTGTTTAATGAGAACAGGTATAGTGTCATAAACATGGTTAAAGCGCTGTCGCATATTTATAGATATCATTTATTCTTTAAATTCAAAAAAAGAAATACATACTGTTAGGGGGACATATCTACAACAAATTAAATGTGATGCAAAATGAATAATGCATATGTTTCCAAGCTCCCCCCCCCCCCCCCCCCCCCCCAAAAAAAAATATATATACCTACCCTCCGGAGACAGGGATACTGGAAAACCAAAAAAATATATATATATTAGGTTTTATTTTTTTGACACACATTACGCAAAGGAATTTTTTGTACACATTTCTTTTTATTCATTCCATTTAAATTTTAAGCACAACCACAATTATGATCTGTAACAGTTATTTGCATGCAACTGACTGAGCTGATGTATGCTCAGCCAATCAGAGTGCTGGAGTAATCGCCGACAGAATGTCGCTCACCTGGAATCGGCTCCTCAGGGTTGAAGCTGAAAGGGTTTTCCATAAAATGGTAGTAGAGCGTTTGCGATGCGAAGCCCAGCATGTTCCTCACCATTATGGTGTAGTTTCCATTGTTCACGTGAGTGGCCTTGTTGAGGTTGAGGCAGCCGTGGACCGCCGTTGAGTTGTTCGTATTGTAATCCTCGTCCCAGATGTAGTTGTTCTGTATTAGCGTCTCTCCGTTGAACAGCCAGTTAATGGTGGGGCGGGGGTTGCCATCCACAATGTATGGGATGCAGTCATGGTGCTGCCTGAAGAGTTCAGCCAACGAGATGATCTGGGCAGGAACTGGGAAATTAAAAATCAGACCAGTTTTATCAGCTAAACTTTAGAAGCAAGAGTAA